>PVJO010006251.1:0-90888 GCA_004026905.1 Hystrix cristata | reverse complement strand
TCTTTTGACCTAGAAGCTCCCTGAATGGCTAAAATCAGGTGATATTTTTGTGTGAAATGCGTGACATATTATGTATGCCCTTTTGTCATACGGGAACTATGGAACCAAGACGTCTCCAGCATCCTGTTCCCCTGTTCCCCTCCCAGTTCTCTCAAACCTCTCCCTGTTCCTCTGCCTCTGCCTCTGCCTCCCTCTCTCTCCCTCTCTCCCTCTCCTTATTCTCCTCTCTCCCCGTTTTTGAGACAAGGTCTCGCTATGTAGTTCAGGCTGGCTTTGAATTCATTATGTATCCTCCAGCCTCAGCCTCCCAAGGGCTGGACTGGGATGACAGGCATGGCCTACCACACCCAGTTCTCTCTCTTATTTAATAAAACTGTTTGCAAGAACAGAAAGAATCTTGGGCTAGTCGCTGGCACGTCGGTGTGCATTAAAGCCAATGTGTCTGCTCTCACAGGAATGAGTATTTCAAGCCTCGGCTCTAGTTGTGGAAAGACTGTCTTTGAACCTTTTAAGGCTATTTCGTGGAACAGCTAAATCCAAGGAAGAGGAGAGGCACTGGCCGGGTGCATCTCAGTCTGAGTCTGGCCATGGGAGAGCCTTCTGTGGCCGCTCCCAATTGCAAGGGAGTTCAGACTAATTCTCAGACACTCGGTCAGAGTTATAATTTAGCCTTTCAAAGACTTGCTGGTTTCCATAGTCCTCGTCTCCTCCAGGCCCAGGAAACACATCGCAAGCCCTGAAGGATCCGCTCCCCCTGGACACCTGCCATCCTCACTGTGGATGCCCTTTCCAGCTGCTGCCAGATCTTACTTGGAAAAGCACAGCCTGAGCTCCGAGGGCCAAATGTGGCTGTGAGTCTCTCAGCAAATGTTCGGCGAGCCCGCCCCTCGGAGCGGAAAGCTGATAGAGCCCTGACACATGGCCGGTGCCCCAGAACCTGTCACTCCTCCCCGCCGGAAGAACGGCGACACCCTGAGCCAGTGGAAAATTCAGTGTGTTCCAAGCAAGAGACACAAGTGTGCTCCCAAAACGAATGCTGGCGTTTGGCAGTGCTCCAGGGCGTTATAAATATAATCTTCCTGAGGTGAGAGTGTGTGTCAGGGAGAGAGAGACGTGGACAGCGTGCGTGCGTTTGTGTGGTGACAGATCCGGGAGCCAGGGTGGGCCCAGAGCCAGCAGTATCGGCGCCCAGAACGCGAGGCCCGGCCCAACGAGGAACGTCCTCTGCGAGCCCAAGGGGTAAACTCAGAACTGTCTACTGCTTCGTCCCCGGAGAAACGGCGTGAACGGAATTAGAAGAAAAGGACAACAATGAGAGAGATGAGTGGCAAGAGAACAGGACACAGGGAGACTTACTGGACATAAACCCAGAGCCACAGACTGAGGCAGACACAGTCAAAATAAGAAACTGCTAAGAAATCACAGCTTCCTCCAGCAGGTACAAGTGATTCATTTCTGGATTGATTGGGTTTCGCTGGCTACCAAAAGCCATGACCCCGCCATTCACAGGACATCCTCTCTCTCTCTGCAAACAGATGGACGCTTTCTGTGCCTCTGACGTCAGGGCATGCTGGCCAGCCCCTGTGACTGAGTAGTAGAAAGAAGGGATGAGAGATGACCCTACAAAGGGGGTCTTTAACCAACATGGCCCAGGGGCGATGGCTCTTGACTTCTATGTGTTGTGACCTCCTTGGTTGGCTGTAAATCCTATAGAACCCTTCTCAGAATGATGCTTTTAAAGTATAAAATAAAAGACACAAAACTTCAAAGGAAATCAGTTATGTTGTTATAGTATCAAATAGTTTAATAATATGATATAATGATATTTGTGTCCCTTTATCAGTATTTCCAATAAGATCTCAAGAAAGGGCAAATAAGGACCACCATTTCAGAAGTGATGGGAGAAACGATGTTTCCAAACAGCTGCAGTAATTATCAGGTGTTATCAAAAGATCTATGGTTTCCATGGTGACAAAGTCACAGGTGTGCCAAACAAAATTGGGGTGTGTTGCCTACATTCCTAACAGAAGTAAATGCTGATTTCAGAGAGGATGGATTGAATAAAGTTGCACCTTTTTTTCCCATTCAAATTCATGAACCAGAGCAAAGACTCATCAAGGGAAAGGGTCACCAGCAACTATAAGAATAGTAACAAAAAGATGAATTGTAACACAGCCACGTCTGCTCAAAGAATGACATCAATGATGATGGCCATCTCCTTTCTGGACTCTGTCCTGGGCCAGGTCCTTCCTACGCATCCCTCTGAGGGAGGCATCATTTCACCCACTTTACAGATGAGGAAACTGAGGCTCAGGTGTGTAAGGAACTTGTCTAGGATCACAGCAGATAAGCAGGTGTCCATTGCTAAGAATGGAACTCAAGGCTGTGTAACAACAGAGCCCCCTTCATTGTGTCTTCCTGGGAGTGAGGTGGAGGGGGGAGAGGAGTGCTCAAAATTACTCTTTCCTTTTTCCCATCCATGCCCAAAGAACTAGACTCCTTTAAACAGCCTCCACTCATCTTGAACATCCATTTCCCTCTTATTAATGTTTGCTTATTCCTTTTCAGTTTAAGGTTCAGCTGCTTCATTTATTCAATATATGTTGGGTATTATGTGTTATTCAATATATGTTGGGTATTATGTGTTCTGATGCTGAAAATTCTAAGATAAATTTGTACCCTAATATTTCAGAAGCATATTGTTTACTGGAGAAAACAGATACACAAACAGATAAATTATAAACTGCTGCAATTTGAAGACGAAATACTTTACGCAAGGAGGAGAATCCGCTGAAGTATGTAAGTGGAAAGTCCAGTGGCGGGACATGCTTCAGGCATGGTTTGATTAGAGTTCCCATCAGTGGTAGGCCAGGAAGTGTAGAACACCTGGACTCTCTGGAGAAAAGAAATCTTCGAGCTATAGTATTTGCCATTTTCCCCAGTGTAAATATTCCCATTGTGATCTGTTTCAAGCTACCCACTTAGAATCACTGAAGACTCTAGGTGGTGCAATTATCAGCAAGACAAGAAGGTGGCTTGTTTCATATTTGCCCAGTCTTTACCTGCACCAACCGGGTCTTCCCTCCAGACCCGAGACCCTCTCTCACCACTCTGGGAGCGGTGGTTGCTGATGCCCAGCTCCTCCCCAGGCATTGCCCTGGCCCTCAAGCCGCCAGATTCGTGGATGTGGCACCTGCTGAGAGGAAACTGCCCCTAAAGGCTCGTCAGTGGGTGAGTATAAGAGCCCAGCTCTACTTTAAGGGGCAGTGAGGGCTCTGTTGCAAGCATAATGCAGGTCAATTTTTCCCTCCCATTGGGCTTCTCTTTCTCCCTTACAGCCAACGAGCCCTCATCATAAGCCCTCTGCACGCAAATCTCAGTGTCTGTTTGCATGGAACCCAGTCTGCAGCTCCCATCCCTGAACAAGTCACTACTGCCATACACAAACTGGGGTCCAGCCCAGAGATGGGGAGAGTCAGTTCCACCCACATCCCACGGTTGCTCTGCAGTGAGAGAAGGTAGTTAAAGCGGCTCTTTAGACATAACTGCAGTATCTGCTAAATAATGCAATGGTTAAGTGATGCAAAAGACATACAAGCTGGGGTGGGGATTTAGCTCAGGTGGTAGAGCACTCACTTAGCAAGCACAAGGTCCTGAGTTCAATCCCCAGCAACTCCTGCAAAACACAACAACGAAACAAAACCAAACAAACTCCAAACAGAAAAGACATATGAGCCCTGTGTCACACTGTCCGTGCAAACGATATTGAAGTCCCATGACTGGTGCGTTATAGGCACAGAGAAAGAATAAAGCCACCCTTGACATCTGGAAAGAATCACAGCTAGAACTCGATGTTATTCCAAGCTGGTCTGACACTCACAGCCAACCCTCATTGTTCCCCTGCTGGACACGAACAGTCTGACAGAATCCAACCTCAGACACTCTTACTCTTAGCCACAATAAGATGGAACATAACAAGGTCACTGAATAATTTATAGTTTTGTCTATGTACAAAAAATAATAATAATAAGGTCACTCTGCCACCTGTAAAATCCTCAATTATAGAAAGCTTGGCTTTCTGATGATATCCAAACTACTGGAAATCCTCAGTTTCTTAGATACTCCCCAAATCACCCCACCAAAATGCAATTCAGGTTCTTCTGAACAGTGTTACTGAGACAGGCGCCCCATGGTGTATGTTCTTCCTCGACTGACAAGGAATGACCCCGAATTGTTTGATTGTCGGTGTCCCCAGTGGCCTTTGGCTGAAAAGCACTGGACACCCCTAGAGAGTAATTGTGAAGAGATAACTGAGCGTACGGACTGTCCCGCTGCTGCTCTTCTGAGAGGACCCTGCAGAAGGGACTCTGTGCTGGGAGATAACCAGGCTTTTCCAGGCAAAGCAGGGACGGAGAGAAGTCACTCTAGCACAGGAAGCAGCTCTTGCAACACAAACATGAAGGAAAAGGAGTCTGCAGGTGTGGGGAGCTGAGAACAAACACGGCCATTTCTCTAGGTCTCACTCCTATAGGCAGAGGCAAAGTAGGTACAAGCTCTAAATTTGGGACCCAGTTGCAAGAATTCTTGGAGTAGTCTGTGTTAGTTAGATTTTCAGAGCCAATGATTTTAAGAGAGCAGATTTAATGGAGGACATTTATAGAGTGCAATATTTACCCAGAAGCCAAATGCAGAAGGTGCCGAATGTCCATCTAGGCACTGGAGGCCCAAAAGATCCAACTGAGGGCTGGGAGCCCACAGCACTGTCCCACATACGTCCGTGTCTGCACATGATGGCTGGAGCCAGGAAACGATGCTTGCAGCAGAGATGACAACCAAAGCTCCTCCAAAGCAACAGCAGCCATCCTCGACAACAGCAAGGCCCCGAGCTCCCCCCTTGACGAGGACAGCCGAGCCCCCTCCAGAAGAACCAGCCGCAGCAGAGCTTCTCCTGGGAAACAGCCCACCCACTAGCCACAGCTCCCACTCTGCCTTATGTTGCATCAGCAACAACCCTCAGGTGGATCTCGTACGCCCAGCATCACACCAACTCAGTCCAGCTGGGCGTTCTGGCTCAAGTTGACCATATTAGGTCTACCACATAGTCATAAATTTTTTTATTCCCAATCGTATTCTTTGGGGGTGGGGACAGGAGAGAAGGCAGGAGAGTTAAATCAAACTGCATTATTTGAGTTTTCCCAACCTGAATTTAAGGTACCTGCCGGACAACACTGAATCCTTTCCTCCTTGGCTGCCAAGAATTCCGAGAAGACATCATGGCCTTCTCCCCCAAATTCAATAACCAGCATTTAACTGGATAATTCTCTTCGCTTGTCAGAACTAAGCAGTTGACTTAGTCACTTCCTCTGTAATTTATAACTAAAGAGTTTGTAACATAGTCTTCTCTAACCAAAAGAGACTTCCAGATACCCTGCTGAGAAGACCAGTGTCTTCCCGGTTCCCTGCAGAAGGATCTTGGCCTGCACCTGTGTGTGTGTGTGTGTGTGTGTGTGTGTGTGTGTGTGTGTGTGTCTGTGTGTGTCTGTGTGTGTGTGTGTACACGAGAGAGAGAGAGAAAGAGAGAGAGAGAGAGAGAGAGAGAGGGAGAGACTCTTTGACTCTCCAGTGTGGCCTCCAAGCTATCATTCTTGCTCAGGGAGTCACATCCCTAGGAGCTGGCGGGCAGTAGGACTATGAGGCCCATCTGCATCTGAGTCCTGCTTGAACTAGACAGACCTTTTCCCCTAAAGAGCTCCTCTCACCCAGAGTCCTCTGTCCATTTCACCTGAGCACCACTAGACACTCACCCACTGCCTGGCCTTGCTGGTCGGTCTTGTGCTACGCTGTAAGCATTTGTTAATTATAGGTCTTTTACAAATAACGTATAGTATCTGACAAAGCTGAGGCCGATGAAATGCTCCCACTCTTACAAATCTTTCCTAGAGAATTTTGTGAATACTTGTGAAATCCACGTTTTGGATTTTACCACATATAAGCATCAATGCACCATATAAGAATTATTTTGTGATTTAAACATATGTCGCCTCATAATGCATTATTTTATTATGAGCTTTTTTCACTCTGTATTGTCTTTTGAAATCCAGCTTTATTGTTAATACATACAAAAACCAGGAGATAGATCTTTTGCAAATGGGAAGGGGGCCAAGAGAAGGAAGGCGGGGAGGAAGAGTAGGGGAAGAAGTAAAAAGAATGAAGATGTGTTCTGTACTGTACCAATTCCTCACAAGAAATGTAATTATGTGCTGCAAACACGTACTAATAAAAATTTTAAAAGAAAACCTATTGCCGCATTCTGCTTGCGTGTATCTATCCCCCTCCAAAGAAACCAGCCCTTAAAATAGTGCCAAGAAAACACTGTATAAATATTAGCTATTATTATTTGGATAATTGTTAATACATGGATTTGGATCATTCCTTGTAATTTATCTTATAGTACTCTATCATTGATCCTACTGCATTTTTTTAATCCCCTAATGGTGGATACTTAGGTTGTTTCCAACTTTTTGCAACTATAAACAGTACCCCAAAGAATATCCTTAAACATGTCATGTTTATATCTTCAAGAGTCGGTCTTTACTTAAAAGGGGATTTGCCAGGTTGTGAAGAAAATGTATTTTAAGTTCTGCTAGCTGCTCTCAAAGTGTCTGAGCCAACAGCAATGGAGAGAATTCCTCTTTTTCTATCTCTGCCAATCACCATTGATTTTTCAATAACAAATGGACGCAAAGTGATAATCTTGGTTTAACTTGTGTTTTTCTGTTGTTTAGTAAGACTGGACTTCTTTCCTACATATCTCTGCCACTGTCTGGGTCTTAGCCTTTACCTAGAGTCACAGAGCCCTTTGGGGGATCTCCCCCAGAAAAACGCGTCGTGTGTACATCCTCACTCTTTGTGTATACATTGGGGGGCTTCGGAGAGCCTCTAGGGATCTCCCGAGCACAGATTCTCCAGCTTTAGCAGCTCACCAACCTCCTGAGCTTCAGGGGCTGTGACTCAAGCAGTCCTGGGAAGGCACTGAGCTAGGTGCTGGTGAGGATTCTAAGAAAGACAGCCCTGGTGGCTCCCGATTCTCTGTAAGAATACCTATTTCTGCTTTTCAAAACTGCCTCTTCTCCCATAGCTTTGAAACAAAGAATAAAACCGCTGAGTTTCATGTGCAAAAGCTGTAACTTGCCTTCAAATCAATGCTGCAGCTACTTGGAAATCCAAGGTCACTGCTGCAGATAGACCGTGTGGCTCTCGCCTCCTTAGCTGGGAGCATCGGAGAGGAGACAGATGAAGAGAGAGGCATATGTGATGCAAAGAAAAACACAAGGGAAGAACTAGGAAATTCTAAACTGTGCAGAAAATGCTACATAAAAGCACTATCTCACTAGATGTGAACAGCCTGTGTTTGGAATGGCTTGTGTTTCTAATTTTATTACACCAGCGAGCTCATTTTTTTTTCTTAGCCGGATACTTTGAAGATTCTTTTGTGAAAAGAAGGAAATAAATTTAATATCCTTTCAGATACAAAGTCACAGAAATGACTCTTTTATAAGATGAAGAAAGTTGGTTGGCTCCATTGCACATAAGGTAACTTTTCTTATTTAGAAACCTAGTAGGCGGGAAGGCACGAACCTGAAAATTTACGGGACATTTTGAGAGAGGGTAGGAATCCTGGCGTGGTGGTGATGATGATGTTACACATACATGTTTTCTCCCTATTCTTTTTCAGGCCTGCAGGTGTCCAGAGAGTTGATCCTTGTTTTTGATGCAGTCACGTGCAGATGTGTTCCGCTCTGAGCCCTCCAGTGCCAGCTTCCGCTTGCAACTCTGAAGGAATTCAGCTCCGTGAATGGCGCCAGGAATAAGAACTGGGATCTGGTTCTAAGACTTCAGAATGACTCACTGGGTGACTTTGGTCCGGTAACAATAGGAAAATGACTCAGTTGCTCTTTTCGTAAAACTGGGGCAGGGATGCTGGCTGCCTGCCTGGCACAAGGGATGAGGGAGGACTAGCTTTGGGAGGTCACGGAAGCCTCCTCCGAGCAGGGCATGACTTGGGAGGCGGGTACCAACAGAGATGAAGACAGAGGAGAGGCAGCCAGACCCTGAAAGAGGGCCCTGAGCCCCGGTCTCCCCCCCACCCCAGAGCCTGCATGGAGGAGCTCTGCAGATGGTGCAGAAGACCCAAGAAGGCCAGTCCCCTCTCTGTCTCTCTAGAGACTGCATTCGTGATTACTCATGGATCAGAATACAAATGGGGGCCAACAGGCTTTCGAAAACTTTCTCTGTATGATCTGTGTGGCTCACAACATGCACATCCAGCTGATAGAATGGGGAACAGAAAAAACGCATCTTGCTTTCAAGGCCACAGCTCTTCACAGCCCTGCGGCCAGAATTTACTTCAAGCTGCAAAGGACCCTGGGATATGTAGTCTTTATTCTGAGTAGCACAGGTCCAAAGAAAATCATGATTCACTAACAAAAAAGAAGAGAGAAATATTGTGACAACTATATATTTGCCACACTGCCCGGCACAAATAAATAAAAGCACAAAGATGTAGATTTGCCAGCAGCACTAAGAAAATCCCAGTGGACTCAAAGATGGTACTTAATTGGTTTCACAAGTATACCAATCTACTATGTAGATGTTCATTCAGGGAAAAGATAGTTCTCAATTTCATATGTTTACCATTTAAATAACTTACACTTTCAATGCTGGGTGTGGTGGCCCATGCCTGTACTTCCAGCACTCAGGAGGCTGAGGCAGAAGGATCAGTGCGGGCTACAGAATGAGTTCGAGGCCAGCCTGAATTAGAGTGAGACTCTGTCTCAAAAAACCTAAAAAAAGCAAATTCATATATAATCGCTACTACACTTTAACCTCCTTTCTCATACAAAATTTGGGTTTTCATACTACAGGTAGAGTTTCATGTTTTTTACTTTCATGAGATTATTACTTAAATTACCGTGTACACCAGGCTAGAAGATGAATACCTCAGGTTTGAATTCAAAGCTCTGTCTGCCTTCCACTTAGGCATGAAAAATAAAAAGCCAATGAGCCTGTCCAGAATAGGATAGGTTATCAATGATCAGATAGCCCAACGGTAATAATTACAGTAACCACAGAATAGTTAAAATCTAAGGAGAACTTACTGGGCACCAAGTGCTTTCACCTCTGTCATTTCATTTAGAACATCAAAAAAAAAAAAAGGTGGAAAAGGGTTACAGGCTTACGAAAAAGTTAAGTAGCTTACTCTACTCAACCACGAAACTACCTAGTGGTGGAGCCTGGACTTCAACTCAAGAATCTAACTCTCGCGCTGGTACCTAAAACTACTGACCTGTGTAGACGCACTGGCGGGACTGTGCACAACGTCCGGCTGCTCCTCTTCCCACCCACCATGTCTGTCTCTCTCTGTCTCTCTCTCTCTCTCTCTCTCTCTCACACACACACACACACACACACACACACACACATATGCACACATCCAAATCCTGATGTTCATGCTGTCTGGGATGGAGGTGGAGGACCTAAGCAAGAATATAAAAATACCAACAATCAGTGTGGTCAGTAGTCATCTTAAACATTTTATTTAAAGCTTCCACATAGCCTTTGTACAATAAATAAATGCAGAAAAACTATAAATTCATTCAAAAATAGTATTAAATCTGGTAATCTTCTGTCATGATTGATAGTCACAAAATGCAAGCTATTCCAGAGGTCAGAACCACGGACTCTTCTCGGGTGGCACTAGCTGCTTCCGGAGCTCATTATATAATGGTTCAAGTCTACCTCGACAGTAGGGAGGACACGGGAAGGCACGTTTGGCTTTATTCCCAAATTAGGAACAGAACGGGTGTCCAGTAATTACACATGGAGTGAATTGATGTTCCCTTTAACATATTCCTTTAGAAATATTTGCTACCTATTAGAAATGGTTAATATAAATAATTATAGTATTAGATGTTGCTGTGCTTCAAAATTTGATACCAAGAACTTAGACTATAAAAAGTTTTGCTTAATCCGTGTTAACTTCTCACAGGAATTTAATACCCCCACCAACTTGTACGTGTGTCCATGTTCCCTGTGGGATTTCATTTCTATTAATAAGTTTGTTTACTGGACTACTTTTTGCCCCCGACACTTTGTGTGGTCGGTTTTAAATTTGACACCAGTGGATATGAAGAAATCGAGTCATTAAGATCTCACACTGCTCCAGAACGTGATAATTAAGCTCCGAACAGAATGACCCCAGGCCCCATGTGTCCTTAATAAATCCATTCTTAAAAAGAAATACTTTCCTCCCGAGATACATAATTAATATAACATAGATTACAAAAATATGTGGCATTTGCTCCCCAGAAATTCCAAGTGAAAATTTCAGCAGGTTTTTACCGTAGACTCCTGTGATGGACTTATTATTGTGGTCAGCTTGAGCCAGAACACCCAGCTGGACTGAGTTGGTGTGATTCTGGGCACAGAGAATCCACCTGAGGATTGTTGCCAGCACAACATAAAGGAAAACGGGAGCAGAAGATGGCGCCGCCTGCTTCCCAGGAGAAGCCTTGTTGCGGCTGGTTCTCCCAAAGGGGTCTCAGCTGTTCTCATCGAGGAAGGAGCTCAGGGCCTTGCTGTGGTTGAGGATGGCTGCTGTTGCTTCGGAGGAGCTCTAGTTGTTATCTCTGCTGTGAGCATCATCTCCTGATTCCAGTGAAGATTTCTTTGGCCACATCTGCAGATGGACGTACATGGGCCAGTGCTGCGGGCTCCCAGCCCTTGATTGGATCTTTTGGGTCTCCAGTGCCTAGATGGACATTCAGCACTCTTCCTACATTTGGCTTATGAGTGAATGTTGTAACTTGCAAATGTCCTGTATGAAATCTGCTCTCTTGCAAAAACAAACCATTGAGTCTAGAAAGGTAACTAATCAACTCCTGAGTCTTCATTACATAGGCAGGTGAGATTCCTACAGAGTTGTCACAGATTTGTTTTTTGAGCAGACCTTCTCTCCACATCCGTCTCTCAGCCCAGCCTTTCAGCCGCAGGACTGTAAGGAAGGGAGCGTTTCCCAAAGCAAGAACTGGCCAAGAGTTTACACTCACCACCTTCTCTGTCTGGGGAGCCCTACATCTCTAACGGTGGCGGCACTCAGCGTCTTTGTGAGGTCATTCCAAGGGCTTCACACAGCAGAATATTTAGGAGAGGAAGATTCGCAGGTTGGCTACCTGTTTTCCTCCCATGATATTTTCTCCCCAGATGTTTACTTTGAAATGTTTCAGACCCACAGAAAAGTTGAAAGAGCAGTTCGATGAATACCTATAAACATTTCATATGGATCAACCAATAGTTAACATTTTCATTTTCCATATTCCAAAGAATATTTGCTTTGTCTTTACATATTTGTATACTTGTAGACATATATTTGCACATTTATATATTTGTATTGACCCTTTTGGAAGTTACAGAAATCATGATATTGCAATCTGAAATATTTACACTTGGATCACCCAAAAAAAAGAATATTTTCCTATATAGCCACAATAGCATTGTTGTACCCAAGAAATTTACTATTGAGTCAATAATATTATCTACTATACAGTTCATAATCTAATTTCCCTAGTTGTCCCATAATGTATCATGTGGATGGATTTTTTTTCCTTAAGAGCAGCTATCCATACTTGTTCCAGGTACATACACTGAATTTAGCAATCATGTATATTTATTCTCTTTTTACTCCAATCTTCTCATTTTCATTTTGTTTTGTTTTTCACTTTTTTTTTTTTGAAGAATCTGGGGCAGTTGTCTTATACAATGTGCCATATTCTTGATTTATCTGATTATTTCCTTGTGACTCAATTCCACTTAAGCAATTTTCAGCAATGTTGGCAAGAATGATACATTGTGGAACTGTTCCCATGAACTTTGAACAAACTCAAGAACAAGCATTTTACCAAGCCTGAGTGATCAGATTCAAAAGAAAAGAAAGAAAAAGAAAAAAGTACTTTGTAATGGGAATTTAGTCATATATTGCTTTTAATAAAAGGGTGGAATGTCCAAAGCAAAATGAAAAAAGACAGACACTAATCTAGTGTCCAAGATTATTAATAACTTGTATATGTCTGAAAGGGGCCCTTGTTATGTCAGATCTAACATCCTTTGTTGAATCATCGGAACTCAGATTTGGGCAAGGTCGGCCTCTGCCCTTGCAGACTAGATAATTACTCACTTGGTGCGACGTTGGGAATGCAGGCGGCCACCCTCCCCACTCAGCTGCGCGGCCTCTGTCATGTGAGCAATGATTTTCTGCTACTAGGATTCATCGTCAGTGCCGCCTGCTGATGAATACCTGCTGTGGGTCCGGCCTGGTGCTTGGTGTTTTATTGATCTGTTTCTTAGGGCAGCTTTGTGAAGCAAACACTATCCCGCCCCTTTTAGAGGCGGGAAACTGATAGCAATGTAATTCCCCGAGGACCCAAGCACCTAATTTACGATTTGGTCCAAAGTCGGCCTCGATAACTAAGATCCCATGCTGCACCGCGGCTCCCCACTTCCCTAATGTCACCTCCTACCCTAAATGGCTTCTCTTCCATTGCACTGAAGGTGGGGAGCTATACTCTATGCCGACAAGTCCTTCCAAAGATTATAACCATTATTATTCCTGCCATGTCTGCTTGGTGCCAGGGCCCTTGTTGACGGCTCTGCACCCGATCTCGCTGCCTCCTCCAACAACCGCATAAGGAAGATGTGCACTATAAATGTCCCGTGCTTGAACAGTTAGGAAGTGGCAGGTGGAGGGCCTGATCTGGATCTGACTTCGAGCCTACACTCCTGACAAAATACCTTTCAGCCTGACTGTGGCCAGGATTCTTGTTCACGGTAATAAAGGCCAAGACACTGACTCATGAAGCCGCGAGCTCCTCTAACCCCGTGCTGCCAGGGGGACCAGCCCAGAAGAGACTGCCCAAAATAAGCCCCCGGTGGGCTGCCGAGCTAACGTCCCTGTCGGCCCTCCACGCGGAAACGCCAAGCAGGTGGGAGGGGACAGGGCTGTTGTGTCAGTCCCTCTCGGGAGCTGCTCCAGGGGCTCCTGTGGAGGCTTCTGCCTCTGCGCTGGCTCCGTGTGGACTCCTGCTGACGTTTTGTGGTACAACCTGGGAAAGTCCCGCTTCACACATGCCTATCGTTTCCCACTTCGAAGACTCCTTATTGATGACAGATGCCTGTTCCGGGCCTATGTAGAAACTGCCGGGAAATTAGCAAGCCATGGAGTGACCTCTGACTGATCCAAGTGCCAGCCAGTGGATACATCCTCGCCCCTTCTCCTTGGCAGCCAGTCCCGAGATGCAGCCATCCCTGTGGCTCGTGAGGAAGGCCCTGGGAGACACAGCAGCCAGCCAGGCCTGACCCCGAGAGGAAGCTGGTTAGGTAACGCACCATTGTACTTACTCTCCCTCCCTTCCTGTCTCCCTCTCTGCCTTAGCCCATTGTGTGGTGCTGTAACAAAACACTTGAGGCAGGGTGGCTTAGAGATACGGTGCTAAGTTAGCTCACAGTTCTGGAGGTTCAAGAGCATAGCACCAGCACTGTGGACAGGGCCTTGGCCACACCACAAAATGGTGGAGAAATGGAAAAGGAACTGGCTGTGTGTGGGAGGGACCACAGACGGGTGATGTCTTAGTTACCTTTCTCTCGTTGCTGAGACAAAATACCAGACATCCAAAGTGGAAGGGGGAAAGGTTTATTTAGCCCACAGTTTGTAGATGTTTTGGTCCACAATTGGCTGGCTCCAAGGCAGGGTGGCAGGGCAGACAGGCAGAAGGCAGCAAGGCAAGCAAAAGGTCAGGAAAGTCTCCTTCTGCCCCTTATATCTTATCCAGACTATCTGCCCTTAGGGTGGGTAGCACTCCCACCCTGAATCCCAGCACCCTTAATCCTAGCTTCTCATCCCCGATCCCAACAGAACTACACCAGACCAACCAGTGGACTAACTTCGTAATCACACACTCTAGATCCGTGAGGCTTCGGGGGACATCTAGACACAAACCGTAACAGGTGACCTGCTCTCACGAGAACTAACTCACTCTGCAGGACTGACATCAGTCCCTTCAGAGAGCGGTGACCATAAAACTCAGCCATCTTGCCCTGAGTCCCCTCTTCAATGACCTCTCACCATTGCCACACTAGGGACCAAGCTTCCGGCCCATGAACCTTCGAGGGACGAACCGCTGTCCAGCCGTAAAAGTCACCTTTCCCTCGTATTTGGAGACCAGAGAAGACAAAACTGCAGGAAAGGTGGTGGAGGAGGCAGAAGAACAGAAGGAAGTCCAGGGACAGACTGTCATAGAAACCTTGGGAAGGAGGCAAAGGGTGCCTCCGAGGAGTGCTGCCAGAGAGAACAGAAAAGGGAGGATTTTTGATCTTCTAAAGACATGAATGTTACTGCATCTTCATGGGAATGATCCAAGAGTGAGGTCAATGAGAATAGAATTAAAGACTCAAATGAAGGGGCTGGGGATTTAGCTCAAGCGGTAGAGAGCTTGCCTAGCAACTGCAAGGCCCTGAGTTCGATCTCCAGCAACATCCCCCTTAAAAAAAGACTCAAATGAAGGATGGAGTGGGGATGGGAGGGCTGGGCTTTGAAGAGAGAATGCACATCTTGGAAATGCGGAGGCAGATAGGCCAGGGAGAGGCCCCAGAATCACTGGGGAGGATTGGGGTTTGCGGTGCAATGCATCTCCTCTCTCACTGAGCCTGCTTTGTTCTGCTCCCTAGCCCATCTCCTCCTTCTGACTTTTTCTCCTGGATTTTCTTTTGTTGGGTGTTCAAGAACCTTAGGATAAGGAGCAAGAGTTCCCTAGCGCCAAGCTTTGGGAGAGAAGCTAGGACAGACACCTGAATGGGCACATACTCCTGGTCCCATGAGCTTCGGCAGGGAGGTGAGATCATGGGTGAGCCCGAGTCATAAAGAATGGCGCATGGGTGAGGTGTTTTCCAGAGCCACCGCCGCCCTCCTCACCTGCTGGACTTTGTGCTCATTAGAAGAGCCAGGCGAGCGGCTGAACTCATTCAGATGTCTGGTTTCTTGGGGACTTTCTTACTGTAGCCATAGGGACAGTCTGATTTGTCATAGGGAACAGAGAGGAAATATCTTTTTTATTGAACTCAGCCATGTGAAGACTTAGTGTCGGAGGAGCAACAGAGACGGTGTGCGTCTTCTTCCTCTGGTGGCATCGTGGCTCTCCCGAGGACAGGAGGACTGGCGCCTGAGCTGTGTGTGCAGGAGTTCTGTGCAGTGATTTGCTCACAGCAGTCGATGAGTTAATCTGGCCGAGAGAGCGAGCCTCCTTCCTACACCCCTCCCTATCTTCCTACATCTTCTCCATTGTGGTCAGTGGCATTTTAATCCAACTCGTTGCTAAGCTAAAAACTGAAGTCACCACCTGTCCCCCTCACATGCCACCCCCCTAATCTATCAGTGTGTCCTGTTGGCTCCAGCTACAAAATGTATACCAGAGCCATCTGCTTCTCTCTGTCTACACCACACCACCCTAACCACCTCCACCATCACAACCGGGTGGACTCGGCCTACTTGGCCTCCCTCCACCGTGTGACGGCCACACAGCCACAGCCAGAGGGGGCCTACAAAAGTAGATAGAGCAGTAAATCAAACCCCCATGTACCCATCATCAGTAAGTATCCAGTTGTGGTCAGTCCCGTTTCATCTCAAGCTCTAATTTTGAAGCAAATCTCCGTCATTCTATTTGGTCTATAAATGATCCGATGTTTGCATAAGTTTTCATCTCTCAAAGATAGGGACTTTAAAAAATAATCAAAGCCACAGAAAGAGCAATAAAATTGCAAACTTTTTTTTTTTTTTTTGCCCATAAGCACATGACATTGCAGTGTTGTCTTTTTAAATAAGTAAACAGAAGCCAGGCATGGTGGTGTGCACTTGTAATCTTGGCACTTGGAAGGCTGAGGCAGGGGGATAGCTTCAAGTTCGAGGCCAACCTGGCCTACATAGTGAGTTCAAGATCAGCCTGAACTACATAGGAGACCCTGCCTCAAAAACAAAACAAAACAAAACAAGTAAACAAGAATTGAGTGTTGTGGCACATGCCTGTAATCCCATCTACTCAAGAGCAAGAAGGCCACAAGTTCAAAGCCAGCATGAGCAATTTAGCAAGACCATGCTTCAGAAAAGAATAAAAGGAGCTGGTCGGGAGTGTGCCTGGGGGTGTAGCCCAGTGGTAGAGCATCCCTGAATTCAATCTCTCCACTGTCCCAAAAAACAAAGCAAGTCAAATCGCTTCCTTGCTGAACACCTTCCAAGGGCTTCCAATAACGCTCTGCATAAAGCGGCACACCTGAGCTCCACAGCCCCGCCTGGTCTTGGGTCCCTTCCCGGCCGGTCCTCGCAGTCCACTGCACGCTGGCCATCGGGTGATCTCACTCATGCCTTCCCAGAGCCCTTGCAGGCCCTGCACATGGGCACCACCCCTCCCCGTGCCTGGCCCCTCCTTGTCATCAGGTCTCAGCTTACATGAGGACACCTCTCTGCCAGCCTGGAGCCAGGCCAGGTCCTTGTGGCTCTGGCCTGTTCTGACCCTCTCTCATCTCGAGTGCCTGAATGGTCCTCCGTCTATGGTCCAGCACAACTATAAACAGCATCTCCTTCATTCTCTGGGACCGGGAGAACCCTTGCCTCACATGCCCAGGGCCCTGGGCCGAAGGAAAAAATAAATAAATAAGTGAGCAACAAATTGTATGATCACTCTACTAAGAATGCAACTTTTGTTTGTTTGACTGTGACTCACTTAGTGCTTACCTCCTTCTGTGAGAACAGAAATTGTTCAAATAGAAGGCTCCTGCCTGCTAGTTCAGTCTCCTGGGGCCCCGTCGCGGAAGGAGCTTGAATAATATCGCTGGACAGAAGGGACAAGGAAGGAGGAAAGGTAGCAGGGAGGGCAGCCTCCGGCCCTGGTTTTCCGGTTCCTAGTTTCAGTCATCTGTCCGCTCTGTGCAGGGCTTCCATCGTCTTCCATGAAACTTTCTCTTTTGCTTACATAGAGATGGAACGGTTTTATGTGGCTTATAACCAAGCAGTTCTTGATAGCTGCTGCTTTCTTTTAAGAATTTGTTCCATTTCCCCATTACATTTTACTTCCAAGGAATTGCTTTCTTTCATAATGTTTTGTTCTTATTTTTGTTCTTGTTTTGAAACTGAGTCTCACTATGGAGTTTGGGCTGGCCTTGAACTCGCTATGTAGCCCAGGCTGGTCTGGACCTCATGACAATCCTCCTGCCTCAGCCTACCAAGTGCTGGGATTACCGGAGTACACCACCACAACCGGTTCTAATAATGTTTTTTAAAAACTACTGTCAAAGCCATTTTTCTAAAACAAGCAAAATCTTTAAAAATTCTTAAGCAGTTTTTCTTATATATATCCTATTAAGAAGCTTGGAATTCCAAACAAGCAAGCCAAATAAAAGGCAATTATTTCTGCTCCACAATCTACAATAAATATTAGTGATACTAACAATAAAGCTTCAGGCTCTGATTATGCAGGGATCCATTTTTATAAAAATGTTTCGATGGAAGGTAGAAGTACATTGTCAAAATGGCCATAAAATCCTGAAATAGGACTCAGATTTTTCTCCCATTCAAACACATAAAATGTGAATGACCACAGCCCTGCGGTTATTTCATTTCAGGAAATACATGCTTTAAGTAGTCATTGTCAACTGAAAGCCATGCTGGAAGGAAAACAATGATTGGGAAATTATTTTTAATGGGAAATGGAGGTCAAGGATTGTCCCCGAACTTCAGAGCATAGACACTGACAGGAATGTTGATTCATGGTGCACAATATTGAGAAAAATTAAGTAAGTTTTCTCCCACTAAGGAACGGCGACAGTCCTTGAATAAAAAATGCGGTTATGAGCCGATTACGAAAGGTGATGAAATTTTACACGTGAATGTCTACCGTACTCCTTCAGCCTCAGATCTACTCACTCGCCCCACCCCGCAGGGAGAGAGGAGAGCCAGGCCTGGTGTTGCGTCCCTGTCTTTCCAGTCATGTGGGAGACGAAGGCAAGAGGATGGAGCATGAGAAGCCATCCCGGGCAACTTAGCAAGACTTTGTCTCAAAATAAAAAGGACTGGGAATGTAGCTCAGTGGAAAGCTCCTGGGTTCAGCTCCCAGTTAGCCAGCTGTGGTAGTACACCCCCATTATCCCAGCACTCCAAGAAGCTGAGGCAGGAGGACCGCAAGTGTGAGCCCAGCCTAGATGACTTAATGACTGAGTAAGACTCTTTAAATTAAAAAAAAATTTTTTTAAAGGGTTAGGGGTGTAACTTAGTGTTGCAGGTGAGGAAATCGTCACCAAAGAAACAAAAGTACCACACGGTCACAAGAAAAACAACTCTTTTAGTGTCGACACTGACTCCGGGGACTTGTGTCCAAAACCTGAGCAAAGACCAAACAAAGAGAGCAGAATTTATTTGTGAAACCCTGTCCTATCAAGATTTTTAGGGCACTAACTAAATCCATTGATTGGATACCCAATTCTTCACCTTATTTGAATACAGGCACTGGTTGATTACATGGGTTACAATCATTCCCCTCCAGTCAGTATTCTCTAGAGAAACAGATATAATGGTAGATACATGAATATTTAAAAGCTTACAATTTGGCTTCCTCGGGCTTCTTACAAGTCAGGCGTGGAAGCGTGCAGAGGGTCTGTCTGCAAGCTGGAGATCCGGAGGGCCCAGCCAAAGGTCTGGAGGTCCAAAGGATCCAAGTGAAGGTCTGGAGGCCCGAAGGATCCAGGCGAAGGTCTGAAGGGTCCAGGCGAAGGTCTGGAGGCCTGAAAGATCCAGGCGAAGGTCTGAAGGGTCCAGGCGAAGGTCTAGAGATCCAAAATATCCAGGTGAAGGTCTGGAGCTCCTCCAAAGGAAGCGAAACCAATCCCAAAGAAACCGGCCAGGCTAGATTCCTCTTCATTTCCTCTTTTTACCATCTAGAGAATGGGCCGGCCTAGGGTGGATCTTCTACACCCTGGGGTGTAGAATTGCTAAACCAATTTAGTTAAGCTTCTCTTACAAGTTGACACAATCAATCAACCATCACAGCCAAGAATGTAGTTACCTCGCTTTTTAGGGATGTCTGCTGGGTCCATTTGGTTGATCCTGTTGTTTATCTTCACCTTTCTTACCAGCGGTGGCTCAAAGGTCAGCCCCTCTTAGCAGAGCCCTTACTAGTTGTCATGGAAACATGGAGCCTGCCAGTCTGCAGTGGTCTGTGGCCTCCCAAATTTATGGCAGGGGAGTCCTGCCACATAGTGCAAAGCTTCAGTCCTCCGTATCACAAAAATGGGACCATAAAGGATGTAGTTCGGTTGTAGAGCACTTGGCTAAGATGCATGAGGCTCTGGATCCCATCCTCAGCACTGCGAAATGAAGAGAAAGACAGAGAAGCCCCTTGTTTAGACAGCCCACTCCCAGGAGAGACAAGTGTCCTTTCTATAAGACCAATACTACAAATTCATTCTTTCCCTGAAAAATGTATTGCCTTGAGCTGTGCTAGGATTTGAGTGTACAATGCTGCATAAAACAGGCAAAACCCCTTCATAATGCTGCCCAAATACTACCATGTGCTCGCAAGGAAGCAGCATTACATAAATATGTGGCCTATCAAAAGTCCTGGATTCAAATCCTGACTTTACAAGTTAGTAGTTGTGTGATCTCAGGCTGGTTACTCAATCTCCTTACTTCCTCTTCTAAAAATGCAAGATAAGACTCTATCTCACAGGGCCATTAAGAGGATTAGGGGAGCAGCGTAAAGTGGTTCGATCTGTGCCTGACGTAGATTAAGTGATATATGAGACCTCACATTATTAGTATTACATCCGAGTGTGGGGTCGACTGAAAAGGCCTGTGTTCAGAATCTGAACCAATGAGCACTCTTCACTCAAATATCCCCGGACAGTCTCCCGGTAGGCAGGCCTTTTCTTTCCCAAAAACAAGAATGATGAGGTTTCTATCTGGAGAAACCAAACAGCTCCAGAGAACAGAGCGCCACAGACTGGAGTCCTGCAGTTTCCCAGCACTCAAGCCAACTCTTGCTACTCTTCCTAAAGCAACCAGCAGCAGAGACAGAGCATTCCCACTCGCCTCTGCGGCAGCTCGTGCTTAATGAGGAAGGGAGAGCCAGGGTGGCCAGACCTCTGCCCACTGAGAGAGTAAGACACACAGCAGACAGTGACAACTCTAGGAAACAGGAAGTACAGGAGAACCTGAAGCCCCTGAAAGAGGGAGGAAGATACTGCATCAATAAAACAAGATCAAAGTGCTATGAAGAGGAAACAGCAGAGGCAAAAAAAAAAAAAAAAAAAGAGCGAGCGAGTTCTTAGGAAGTTAAAAATGAAGTTGCAAAGTCAAGAGAATAGTGGGAACATAAAATGAAAGAACATACATTCATATACTGACCAATCCTGTGCCCTCCCTCAGCAGGGGCCTCCAGATCCTGCTTCTCCAACCCCTCTCCTTCCGTGCCCCTGCCCTGGGCCGCACTGGAGGGGCCTGGACGTGAGAGGCATCTGTAGTGTCAAGTCTCTGCCACAGGAGACTGAAAGTGTCCAATGAGTGAAGGAAAACTGAGCAGAGGCAGAGGGGGGCCCCCATCCTGCCTCCGCCAGCCTCCTGAGCTCAGCTGTGCTGTGCTGCCCCAGGACGCCCGAGCACACAGAGCAGCCCGATGAAGGGTTGCTGAGAGCCTGAGCATAGTCAGGATGGCCCAGCACGGCTGGCTGCGTGCCCAGCTCGGCATGCCCTGCACTGTACCTGCTGCCTTGGAGTCGTCTCGTCACCCTGAACCTAAAGGAAGACTCCAGTTTCTTTGATCTTTGCCGGCATTAGCCTGAGAAAATGTGTCAAGGAATAATAATGGTTGATATTAAATTGATGATGATAATCAAAGGTATGTTATCTACAGAAATATGGAACACATGATAGGAGTGGATGAGAGAAAAGATGAACCACATAAAAGGTCAATAAATAAATGAGTTACTCTAAAGTGAAATAAATTGGACACGCATGTTTAAATACTGCATTGTTTCCTGGGTCTGAGAAACTGAAAGTGTAAATAAAGACTAAAATGTATTATATTGGGAAAGGGAAGAAAATGTCCAAATGGGAAAGGGAACAAGGGAGAGGGGAAAGGAACAGAGGGACAAGAGAAATAAGAAATGGAAGGAAAAAATGGAAACAAAGCTTTTGTAAATAAGGAGAGAGGAGGGAGTGAAGGGAGGGGAGGGGAAAGGGAAGAAAAGAAGCAACAAGATATATCATGTACAGGTATAAATCCCCTCTGATGAATGTTATCACTATGTACATCAAAAATGTACCATTAAAATAAAATTTAAAAAAAATTTTTAATTAAAAATAAATAAATAAATAAATAAATGAGTTTGAAGAATAAAAGATCAAATCCAGAATCTGTAACATACTTCAGGAACACCTAATGAGAAAACGAAAAGGATGAAATGATCAAATAAAGAACTCAAGGGCCGGGCATGTAGCTCAGTGTCAGATCGTTTGCCTGGCACACGCAAAGCTCTGCTTCATCGTCAAAACTGGGAAAAAAAAAACAAAAAAAAAGAACCACCCCCCCCCACACACACACGAAAGAAAGCTTCAGTCTCAAGAAACCTCCCAATGTGTGAAGAACATAAATCTTCAGGTTGAAAGAATTTATTTTTTATTGTGTATAAAATTTTATTTTCTCAGACAATGTTCCTCAAAGTATATAATCTTTACCTTTGCCATAAAAAAATAGCACCATGAAATTCTAGAACAGCAGCCATAAAGAGAAGAAATATAATCTTTACACCCAACAGCAAAATCGGTGTTGGGTAAAGACTTAAAAGCGAGTGTCAAGACCTGAAATGTTTTAGAAAACAATATAGTATAATATCTTTATGTCCTTAGGATACAGAACTATTCTTTTGAATAAGACACCAATGCACGGTTCATAAAGAAAGGTGTATGACAGATTGGACTACTGAAGTCTAAACCACGATTCCATAGGAGGGGGCCCGAGTCAGGGTCAGCCTGAGGGCTGCTTCTTCCATCTCCCTCCTACTCAGGAGCAGGCTGCGCCCAGCCTCCCCCAGCAGACGTGACCCTGCGTCTGCACTGGCCAGGGAGGCGCCTTCCTCAGGCACAAGGAACCCTATCGCTTTGGGGACAACAGAGACGTAGTCCTTCTCTGTGGGGTTTTTATTTTGTTTTGTTTGGTACTTTGAGTCAGGAACTCACTTTGCAGCCCAGGCTGACCTCAGAGTCATGGCGATCCTGCTTCCTCAGCCTCCTGAATGCTGAGATTTCAGGCAAGCACCCCCGCGCCCGGCTTCCTCTGTGGCGAAAGACCCAGCTCTGGAGTCTCCCGGCTCTGGCAGATGTGAGCTGTGTGACGTCAGGCAAATTGCATCGTCGCTCTGTGCCTCCGTGTCCTCATGTATAAAATGTCCTCATGTACAAAAGGCTACTGTTTCTGTGTATGGTCAAGTTTTCATAATACACAGTAAGTGTCCAAATATCTTGACTCTTAGTACATTTGAGAAGGATTTAATCCACAACACAGGAGCAAAATAGTAACGACGCACTTAGATGATTTTTTCACTGTGTACCAAGGTAGCTGACACACAGTAGGTGTTTAACTGTATATTTGAACAAACAAATGGACGAACATGAAGTAAATGATAGAGCTGAACACAGGCCTGTAATCCTGTGGCTGAGAGGCTGAGGCAGGAGGATCACAAGTTCAAGTCTGGCCTGAGCAACTTAGCTAGACCATCTCAAAATAAAACAATAATAATAATAATATTAAAAGGGCTGGGAGTGTAGCTCGGTGGTACAGTACCCCGAGTTTGATCCCCAGTACTGAAAAAATAAAAAAGTAAGTGAAATTTATGTAAATTGGAGTAATCAAAACAGACTTGATCATTTGGAGTTATTTAGCAGTTACTTTCAGTGTCTCTCTGCACCACTCACATTAGCGCTTCTGTGGGAGGCTTTAAAAACACCAGTAGTTTTAACCCAACGTAAATCCACTAGTTCAGGAGCCCCGAGAAGCAAGCACTGTCATCGTTCAAGATGACTGGACGCCGTGCCAAGCTGAGAATCGCCACTCTCCCTGTTCTGAGTTGATTCTGTTCCTATTCCCGTAGCTACCATTCCGGACTTCTTCTTCAAGCTTCTCCCTCTATCCCTGATCCCCACAGACTTAGCGGGTACCCATTCTTCATCTTCGCTCGCTATTTTCCTCCCTGATACTGGGGCTTGAACCCAGGGTCTTCTCATTGATCTACAGCCCCAGCCTTTTTTATGTTTTACTTTGAAATAATGTTTTACTAAGTTACTAAATCCCCCAGGCTCTGCTTAGACTTTGCATCCTCCTGCCTCAGCTTCCCAGAGTGCTGAGATTACAGGGGTACAACACCATGCCACGCCAAGACTTTGTAATGATGAAATGGGTTAATAAACACGAAGGATTTGAAATAGTGCCTGGCATATAGTAAGCCCTAAGAATATTTTTCAACAGTATTATCTTCAAAATGTTAATGCTTTCAGCCCTCAATCAGGAAAAACTAAAAAAGGAGAATGAGTTGGGAAAAAAAGGAGATGAAACATACTAGTTGCCGGGCATTTTCCCTAAACCATCTTACTTGAATCCTCCCTACAAAACTAAGAAGCAGTAATACCGTGCCCATTCCAGAGAAGATGGCATGGAGTCTTTGAACCCGTGGCTATGATGTGCACAGAAAGAGCTTCTCCTTCTGAGTGGACCTCTGTGGTTTCCCAAACCATCAATTCCGTGGCCACAGTCCCCTTCCAATGTGCTAAAGGTCATTCGGGTAGACACTCACGAAAAATGGCACCAAAATCAAACTGTCAGGGACACCTGCCCTGTCCCGTCGTTGTCAGGGAAACCGATGGCAGGTGTCTAAGCTGCCCCCCAGGTGATAGCTGCAGTCCCCACGGTGCCCCGCCTCCTCTCCTTGCTCATTTTTTGGCCACCCTGATGAGCATCCCCCAAGAGGTATCTGATTTTGTTAGTTTTCTCAAAGAAGCAACTGGCCATTATCAGTAACTTTTCTGTTATGTTGGTTTACTGTTTTATTAATGGTCATTTCTTTAAAAAAAAAATTGCAGTGATTCACACCCCATTTAGCGTACAGTTCTAGGATTT
Organism: Hystrix cristata; assembly: GCA_004026905.1. Classification (NCBI taxonomy): domain Eukaryota; kingdom Metazoa; phylum Chordata; class Mammalia; order Rodentia; family Hystricidae; genus Hystrix; species Hystrix cristata. The sequence goes on along the minus strand of PVJO010006251.1, from coordinate 66,628 downwards.
TTGACCGATGCACACGGTTACATAGCCACCACTGTGAAGACACAGAGCTTGCCCGTTGGCCCACAGAGTCTGCCTGCAGCCTCCACATCAGCTCCTTGCCTGTCTCCGGTCCCTGGCAGCCACCGTGTGTTCTCTGTCTCTCCCGGCCGCCTTTCCCAGAGTATCATGTAGAGGAGTTAATGCATCGTGTGGCTTCTTCAGTGTGGATTCAATATGTATCTTAGTCACTTTCTTGTCACTGGGACAAAATACCCAACACCACCACTTAAACGAGGAGAGGCTTGTTTGGTTCATGTTTTTAATCCGCAGTTGGCCGGCTCCAAGGCAGGAAGGCCCGGTGGAAGGAGAAGCACTATGCTAGTCCTGACAGCCAGGAAGCCGGGAGCCAAGGAGGAGCCAGAGGGCCACACACCTGCCAGCCGCACGTCCCCCTGCCAGGTCGGGCTCCCGTGGCCACCTCTTCAACTAGACGGCTGTGATTATATCACCTTTCCAAAGTCCTGTCTGTGGGTGCCTGAGGCACATATAAACCCTAACAATGCCTCTCAGATTCGTCCATATCGTTATATGTATTAGAAGTTAGTTCCTTTTTATTGCTCAGTAGAATTTCATTGTCTGGATGGGCTACAGTTTGTTTATCCATTCACCACAGCAGGACGTTTGGATGGTTTCCAATTTTTAGTACTTATGAATAAAGCTGCTAGAAGCTACTAGAAATATATAGGTTTTTGTGTGAGCACAGCTCTTCAGTTCGCTTGGGTAAACACCAAAAAGTGGTACTCCCGGGTCTTACTGGAAGTATACGTCACCTTTATAAGAAGCTGTGGAACTAGTTTCTAGAATGGCTCTACCATTCTGTGTTCCCAGCAGTAATGGACCAGTTCTAGCCACCCTGCATCTTTGTGAGCACCTGGTACTGTCCGGTTGGGTTTATTTCAAATTTTTAGCTGCTTTATTATGTGCGTTAAGGCATCTCATTGTGGCTTGGATTTGCCGAACATCTTTTCATGAGTTTATTCAGCATTTTTATGACTTACATTTCCCATCTTTTCATTATTAGAGTATGTCTGTGATGCACGATGATTAAACTCATCTTGGTAGTTCCTTTTCAAGTTGCTAGCCTATTTTTAATCGGGCTGTGGTTTTTGTTTTGCTTTTTCTTTTGAGCTTTGAGAGTTCTTTATATATTCTGAATACAAGTCCCGGGTCACATATTGATTTCCTCTTGCTTCTTGTCTTCCCAGGGCCGCCTCTGACACTTCTGAGGTGGGTACAGAGAGACACCAGTCACAAGGGAGGCCGGGGCCAGATGCCTACGGAAGAGGACAGAGAGGCCTGGATCATGTAGGAACCCAGAGTTTTTCAGCAGCAGCATGGGGGGCTCACTCATGTCCTATGGTGAGAGAAGAAACAACACAAATCTAAGAGCGGGTCAAACTTGGAAGGGGAGAGAGAGTCTGCTTGCTGTTTCCCTCTGGGCCAGGACCAGGAGGTGCTATTTCTACAGTCCTCCTCCACCCGCAGCCCCATCCTAAGGGCCCAGGGCAAGGAGAGGGTGAGCAGCACTTGGGGCCGGCCGTGAAGAACAAAGTTATGAAGGGGATTAACCTGATCTGCATCTGTTTCCTCTGTACTTCTACCGTCACAAAGAAATAGGATATGAGTATATAAACTATAGTAATCATTTAATTTAGTGTAATACAAATGATATCACTACATCTTATAATTAATGATATGTAATTTACATACTTGTCTATTTTATATGTATAATTAATCACTGGCTTTTAACCCTAATCAAATAACAAAATAATCCTAGAATTTCTGGCTCCTTATTGCTTCCTGGACCTGAGAATTTGTTAGCGTTTTGAAGTATCAAGCATCCAAAAAATGAAAAAAGATAACTGTAGTTTGCCCAGCCCTTCTATGGGGATCCTTGTAGTCGATTCTCATTTCCTTTTTCTTACATCCAAATATAGGTGATGGAAACTATAATCCAGAAGTGCGAATTGCTGTTGGCCCATGATGCCCAGTGACCTGTACCTGGGGAGCCCCTTAAAGGGCTGGACTGCTGACCCCCCCCACTCCAGCTTACTTCCCCAGCGAGCAGCGGCTGCCTGGGGCAGCGCCATGTGGCAGCTCCCACGTAAGAGGAGCCTTTCAGAAGCACATCAGTGTGGAGATTGACCGGGGCAGGCCTTCAAGCCATCCACCAGAGGAGCAATGACAGTGTTCATCAGTCAGTACTGATATAAATACCCTCCTCCTCGGAGCCCTCTGTGGTGCCTCGCTCAGAGCTAAATCAGGACTCTAATTGCAACATCAGTTATGGGGCCCTGCTTGGTGATGAGAGAAGCAAAGATACAAGGATGTTCTCAGGCAGGGTTATTTATAGCCGCCACATAGTCCTTGATCATCTGTAGAGAGGACACAGGCAGAGGTAAAAACTTGATGTGACTGAAGATTGAGTCCACCCACTACCCTCTGCACCAGTAGGGCGAGAGAGAAGGTTCTAGATGCTGCCTTTCTTTCTACGAGAGAAAGGCAGAAAAAAACTCTCACATACTGTGAGAATACTGTCTACCCAGGTTCCAATTCATATTTTACTGCCAATCCTTTTTATTGTGTGGTTCGCATAATTCAAGACTTGAGAAGACAAAAGAAAAGAAAATTCAGTTTTATATGCTAGAAATGATCCTCAAAGGTAGAAGAAAGTCATGGATTAAAAAATTGATTCAGGGGCTGGGGATTTAGCTCAGTGGTTAGAGTGTTTGCCTAGCAAACTCAAGGACCTGGCTTCGATCCCCAGCACCAAAAAAAAACCAAACCCTTAAATACCTTCCAGAACACAACATACATATTCATAAACTGATGAACTATATGCTAGGAGATTCAAAATATAATACAATATAAGGTATGTTAGGGGAAAATAGCAATAATAAAGCCTGCGTATTTTTAGTGCATCTAAGTGCCAGGGACTATGCTATGAACTTTGCCTGTGTTACCTCAATAACGTCTTCCAAGAACTCAATAATAGATATGTTATTACCCATGTGTTATTGACAAGGAAATTACAGCTCAGAAGATTAATCAGTCCAAGTCCTATGTTTAAGTGTCAATTTTCAAATGCTCATCTAACTTCAAAGCCTCTACCTGAAAACACTATTCCACATGTCTGCATCAACTACATAGCTCATCTTACTCAGGCTTCTGGCTTCCCTGCCCCCAGCACTGATCTGTTCGTGACCTCTCAAAGCACTCACCCTACCCCCACCGCCTTCAGCTTTTCTCCACCTCTCTTCAGCTGTGACCCCCAGTGAACTCTGACTTCCTACTCATTCTCAGCTCAGATGTAACAATGAGATCATCATTGGCCAGCTCTGCCCTGTCTGAGCAGGAGCTGTTTGCCCTGGACCCCCCACAGCCTATTGACTGCCCATGTGATAGTTGCCTGGTCTTGCTTCAATCAGCAAGAAGGGTGCAAAAGAGGAAAGCTCCCCACCTGTAGCAGAGGTTGTAGTGGATCAATTTCCTTTGGTAGAGACTCAGAAACTGAGATTGAGCTGGGTCATCTGAATATGAAAGAAATCATCCAAACTGATATTCTACCAGGCGTGGTAGTGCACATCTGTAACCACAGCACTTGGGAGGCTTATCCAGGAGGATTGCCCTGAATTGGAAGCCAGTTTGAGCTACATAGTGTGTTCAAGCCCAGCCCAAAATATATATGGCGACCCTGTCTCAAAACAAAAACAAAATTTGTTGGAAAAGTTGCAAATCAATAAATTGTAGCATGACCAAGATACATCATGTATAGGTACAGAATTAATGTAATGAATGTGACCATTGTATGTAGAATGTACCAATACATGTTCTTGGTTTAAAATAAAATAAAATAAAATAAAATAAATAAATTGTAGCATGGCTCTATTTTACAGAGAGAATCATATTAAATATATTTATGCTTAGATAATCTGGATGGATTTAACAAAAAGTAGGTAGCATTACATCGTTTTACGAAGGATTTTAATTTTCTTATTTGTGTGGATCAATATTTTTCATTTTCCTATAATGAACCTGCATTACTTGTAGTTTTTAGAAATAAAAGCTGGGGGTTTAATTTTAGTGGGGGATTCTATTTAATTTAGTGTAAATATTGATGGCTGTGGTTGGAATTGAGGTATCTTTATTCTTTACTGTCTGCTTCACACTCCCCAGGACATGTGGAGAAGAGCTCAGCGCTGTGGACTGTCATGTCGTGAGACAACTAGGCTGGTGAGCACGTCCTAACACAGAAGGAAGAGGCCGTTTCTCGATCGCCATATTAGGGTTTCCTAACACATGCTGGTCACTGAGAGGCGGATCGTCCCCAGAGGCTGGTTCGGCTCCACTAACACCTCGGTGGATCGTGCGCTCCTCATGTCCATGGTAACACATTTCTGCAAGGATTCTTCTTTGCCATCTCAGCAGGTTGCTTGAGAGGCCCAGTGTGGGAACACAGGTGAACATTCTAATGTCGTACATTATTTCACAGGAATCATATCTTCACAAAAATCACTGTTTTCCTTTAAAAATTAAAAAATGGGACTACCATAAAATCCAGCAAATCTAAAAGAAAAAAACAGCTAATCTGCTTCTGGGTATAGACCCAAAAGAATTTCCAGAAGGGCCAGCCAAGTGCACACCTATAATCCCAGCGCTTGGGAAGTTGAGGCAGAAGGATCGCTGTGAGTTCAAGGCCAGCCTGAACTACAGAGAGAGACTCTGTCTCCAAACAAACAAACAAAAAAGTCATGAAAGATATTTAAAATATTTTAAAATATGTCATATATTTTCTAGTTTTAAAAAACTACCCAAATTAAAATCATTGTCATATATGTAAATTTTTCTGCCACTCATGAATCTCTAAAATATTTGTCAGAATGATCTTCCTTCCATTTCTCTGGTCCCTGGCCTAGTTCAACTCTTCCCAATTGATGATCCGAATTATTATAGCTATTAGTGAAAGACAGTATCTTTTTACATGTTATTGATTTGTTTTTTAAATGAAATACAGATTACAATAGAATGGGAGTGGAAAATAGCAGTATTGTATTATGAAAAAGTTTGACTTGAATTTTGAAATCTTTTAGTTACAAATGTGTAACCCACATTCGTGTGATGAAAACTTCTACACTGCGAGTCAGTATAGAATTAACCAATTGTTTGAAAGCCTCTGCGTTACATTACATGTCAAGTTGTGGGGATTAGAAAAGTGAAACGAATGACAAGTTAATTAATCTGGTCCGTGTACATCTACCAGGATGGGGGGAGGGGCAGCACAACTGGGTGGAATACAAGTTCGTAGTGTTCCTGCTTTACTATTGTGTTTTCAGAAGCATAGTTCTTTCTGAATTCACTCCAACACCTGCACTATCTCCCTATAGGATTTCCAACTCTCTTCCCAAGAAAAATCTAAGTAGTATAAGATATCTATGCACAAAAATTCTAAGTAGTAAAGAATAGCAACAAATAGCATCTTCTTTAATGTTTGACCTACTGAATTTTTTTTTTTTTTACCAAGAACATGTATTGGTACATTATATACATAACAATCACATTCATCATGGTTATTTTGTACCTGTACATGATGTATCTTGGTTTTCCCCACCCCTCCCTTCTGTTCCCCCACAACAATATCTTGGTGTTCCCCCTTCCCTATTTGCAGCAGGTTTATTTACATTTTTCCATTTTTTCCCTTTCTCCTTCTTTTCTTTTTCCCTTCCTTCTTTTCCCCCTTCTCCCTATCTAGTTCTCCTCTCTTTTGGATACTATCTTTTTTTTTTAACATAATATTTATCACACCTCTTCATCCTTATTTACACTTATGGTTTCTCATAGAGAAACAATTTGATGTGTACTTATGAGTGTTTGACTTATTTCACTTAAGAGTATGTTCTCAAGGTGCATCTATTTACCTACAAATGTCTCTAGTTTATCCTTTTTATGGCAGAGTAGTATTCCATTATGTAGAAAAATCACAATAAATGCTGGCAGGGCTGTGGGGAAAAAGGAACCCTCCTCCACTGTTGGTAGGAATGTAGACTGTTCCAACCATTGTGGAAATCAGTCTTCTGAGATGCCTCAGAAAACTACAACTAGAGGTTCCATTTGACCCAGCTATTTCTGTACTCGGTATCTTCCCAGAAGAATTAAAATCATCATACCATAGCAATATATGCACAACCATGTTCATAGCAACACAATTTGTAATAGCTTAAGTCTTGGAAACAACCTAAATGCCCAACAACTAATGAATGGCTAAAGAAGATGTGGTTTTTCTGACCTACTGACTTTTCTATACCCCTTTAGCTCTTTAGATGTATTTGCCGACATGTTGCTACAACTGTGAAAATCCCATCTCCTCAGCTTCTCGGGTCCAGAACGGACCGTGCAGGGACGGTGCTGGTGGTCAGCAAGCCCAGGCTGCAGCGCTGATTGGCACCACATGGAACCACGAAGCCCATGTTAACAGATCTCCTCATTTTCAGAGAGAAATCACAAATTTCAGTGCTTATGTGAAATCTCTTATTCTTAAATGTTGGAACTGTTATAGCTTGCATCTAAAATGTTCTCCAAAAGTCTCACATGTTGTGAGGTAAAATTTGGTAAGAAAAGGTAGGTCACTTGGTGCATGATGTAGAAAGTATTTCTTTTTTTTTTTTTTTTTTTGAAACAGGGTCTTGCTAAGTCACTAAGTTGTGCAAGTGGGATTCAAACTTTCCATCCTCCTGCCTCAGCCTCCCTTGGTGCTGGGATCGCAGGCATGTGCCACTGCGGCCAGCTGAGCGGCAGCCTCCCAGTCACCCTCACAAAGTGACCTGGAAATTCCGGGAGGGTCACGTTCCAACAGCCACCTTCCTGGACCTCTGATAGCACAAGGTGGCGATCGTGGAGCGGTGAGGTTGGGAGACAGCGAGCCCAAAACCACACGCACCTTGCCTTTCTCCTGCCACTTTCAAATCAGTGTTTCAAATCAGTATTTGCTCGTCATTCCCAAGAGGGGCAAATATGAGAAGGTTTTCTTTCCTACCACTCTCCTTTATCTTCCCTCACTTCAAGGCTCCAACTCTATACCACCCTTCTTTCTCCGGGTGGAGGCAGAGGGAGGCCGAGACCCCGAGAGCTCCGGGTGCACCGCAGCCTCTCCAGGCGACTCTGCGCTCTGACCGTCCCGGGGAAGGCGGCCCTGCGCGCCTGTGCGGGCGGGAGGACAGCGAAGGTCTGCAGTTAACAGGCTGGACGCAGCGCAGGGTGAGTCGCCCCTTCTGCCTGCACAGCAGCCCTCCTGTCACTCAGTAGATCCGCTGTGGTCTGCTCAGCCTCACTCTGCAGCCCAAGTCCTGATAAAGCCCTTTCCGGGTGGCTTTATTTTGCCTGTCGGTGATTTCTGCCTCCAGTGGAGCAGGCCGAGCTGGTTGCGCGAGGAGCTGGCGCCACTGAGGCTGCTGGTGCTCAGGCAGCCAGCCGCTGAAGCTGTTAGCCTGAGGGCGGCTAGCAGCTGGAGAGCAAGGGAGGGATGCTAGGACCGCAGTGAGGAGAGCTGCCAACGCTGCGAACTGAGAGCCGCTAACACTCCAGGCGCAGGGAGGCTGACGTCCAGAGCTGAGAGCCACAGGCATTCAAAGCTCAGATCTGCTAACACAGGGAGCTGCAGTTTGCCTGTTTGTGATTTCCACCTAAATTGAGCAAAAGAACCTCAGTGGACTGGTAACACTATCTGCACCTCAGACAAAAAGAAAACGTTGCTGGACGTGGTGGTGCACTTCTGTAGTCCCAGGCCTCAGGAGGCTGAGGCAGGAGAATCGCCACGAGTTCAAGGCCAGCCCAAACTACATAGTGAGACTTTGCCTCAAAGGAAACCAAAGACGAAAAAGAAAACGTTGACTTCCAAGATTTCTGATCATCAAATACTGTATGATTCCTACCTGCAAGATGCATAAGAAGCCTTGCTCCACTCACCAAAAATTAAAACTTCACTGGTATTGATGCTCTTCTCCAATGCCACCTAAAAAGAAGCAAAAGTCAAGGAATTGCGGGTGGATCTCAGTGGTAAAGCACGTGCCCCCCATGCACAAGGTCCTGGATTCAGTGCCCAGCACCACTACAAATAAATAAGAAAATAAAAAGTTAGATCCAAGTGGCACATGAAACCAAGTACTTCTCATTCCAGACCTCGGGGTTATTTTGACCGTTGGTTAGTGGTGTTCTTTCAATAGCAAATTTAATAAATGTAACTTTCCCATGGACAGAGGGAAAGCGGACACCCTGTTCCTGGTTTGAAGCAAGTTTCTCAAAGGAGACCAGGTTTGATGGGAGGTCGCAGTGAAGCCAGGAGGGACTAGGAGAAATGAAGGCAACTCCATGTTGTGCACCCCGGTCCCAGCCCCACTGCAACCATGGACGACAGAAGCCTACTCCGACTTTGAGAATGCTCTTTATCTTAGTGATAGGAAGTCTGTCATTCAATGGCCAGGAAGCTCCCCACAGCTGTTCTTTTGGGGTTTCATGGTCTCACTACAAAGGGCTGGTTGGCAAAATCCTTGGTGACTGGTGATCACCTCAATCTTCAGCCCCATCTCCTCCCCGGAGGTCAGAAGTGGCCTGGAATTAGCATGATTCCAAGAGCATTTGAGCCATCAGTTATCTCATTTAGTCACTTTGGGAAATTTGGCTTTTATCATTCTAATTCTGATTTCTGAGAAAATCAGATAAACAATTAAATTGAACTTTGGTGAACTCCAGAGTGTGACTCCTTCTTAGCTCCTTCTAAGCCTCTTGTTTCTTAGCTTGTTCTGTTGGGCTTAAGAGTTTAGTCCAAAACAATAGACTTTTATTTAACACCAGGATCTAGCATCATACTGCAATTGATATGGACTTCAATATATATATTGAACTATCTTCATTTTCCATATGTCTCTTTTTTTCCTTAAAATATAGTCTGTATTTCAGATTTTTATGAATGCAGGTATTTCTTGCCATCTGAACAATTAGGCCTGGCCAGGCATGGTGGCGCATACCTATAGTTCCAGCACTCATGAGGCTGAGGCAGGAGGATTGCCACAAGTTCAAGGCTAGCCTGGACTACATAGTGAGTTCAAGTCCAGCCTGAACTACATAGCAAGACCCTGTCTTACAAAAAAACCAAATAAATAAATAAATAAGTAATAAACAGGTCTGCTTTCATTCAACTAGCATTTAGTCATTAAAGTTAATATTAAATTTATACTCTCCAAGATCTTAGATGATTTTTTTTAATTTTTACGATGGAATTGTAACAACTTTTATTTTGGGGGTTGGTGCTGGGATCAAACCCAGGGCCTCATGCATGCTCGTACTCTACCTACCATTCAGTTAAACCCCCAGTCCTTTTTATTTCATTTTGAAACAGGGTCTCACTAAATTGCCCAGGCTGGCCTCTAACTTGTAATCTTCCTGCTTCAGCCTCCCGAGTGGTTGGGATTACAGGTAACCACACCCAACACCCATCAATTTTTAACAGAAAAGTTTAAATACAGTATAAGGTAATGACATCCCTGTTCTTTCAAAGCCATTGTGCTATGAATCTGGGATATTTTCCAAATAGGATCAAAAACCTGGAGATAAACGTAGCTCTCCAATGGAAGAAGTTAAAAAATTTCAGAAAATATTGCCTGAGTTCGTTGTGCAATCTCAGAGATTAGGATTAAAGTAGAGGTTTAATTCTCTACTATTGAATATCAAATTCATGAAATATAACTTTATTGTTATCAAAGATGTCAGTTCAGTTTTATAACTGAAACTTTCAGTTCATTCTGTACTGAGAACTTATAGAAACCAAATTTATCGTTTTTTCCTAAAATATAAAATTTGAGTGATCAACAACATTTCTTATTTTCTGTTTGTAAAATAAGAAACACTTGGGGGCTGGGGATTTAGCTCAGTGATTAGAGTGCTTGCCTTGCAAGCACAAGGGCCTGAGTTCGATCCCTGGCACCACAAAAAAAAAAAAAAAAGAAACACTTGCAAAGCATGTGAACCTCCTAAGCAAGCGGAAAGCAGGCCACATCAATGCGTTCTTCACCGCCGTCACTGCCAAGGAATTCGCACTTCTAGGAGGCTCCACGGTCAGGAAATGAGCAGCAGCCTGCCTCGCCCTTTCAAAATGGCCATCTACCTTGCTCCGCCACATGCTAAAATCCAACAAAGTAGCGGATGCCATTCTTGCTGATTTGTCCCCAGAGGAGAGCGCTCTAAAAAGAAGTTTCGCGGCTCTCTGTGGTGTGAAGCTCATCTGCGCACCTCAAAGCAAAGCTCATTCTGAGGATGCCTGGTGGGGGCGCCTTGGCCGGAGCTGAGCAGGGAGGAAGGGTAGTCTCCACACACCGATAGCGTCCTCAGGTTATTATATCCAGTCTCGCCCAGCAGAAACAACTAAAACAAAATGGACAAACCTATGTGTCCAGTCCTACACTGTCACTCGGTCTTGATAAAAGACCACCTTTGGCCAAATTTCCAACAGAAGTATTTGCAAATTGCTGAAATCCGACCTGCCTCGTCCCTGGAGCCACCTCGCCTCATCCCTGGAGTTACCGTCTGAGCTCTGCAGGAGGATGGCTGCCCTTCCTGCAATAAATGGCAGACACAGCTTGATGCTAGCTTGAGAGGCAGCATGCAACAAATATTTAGTGCGAGTCTGGCAATCAATAAAATATTTGGAGACTAACACATGGCCTTTAGCCTATTTTTCTCCTAATGGTCGGAGCCATCGATGTTTAAATAATTCCACGTCTGGACTTTGAATCTCTCAGTATCTGCCAGGTCCGTGATTTGCTGCCGTGTTTTTCAGGTGTGAAGAGGTGAAACTTGTGTTAGAGCTCAGAAGGGGACTCCCTGGGGCTGGGGATTTAGCTCAGTGGCAGAGCACTTGCCCAGCAAGCACAAGGCCCTGAGATCGCTCTCCAGCACCGCCCCCCCAAAAAAGAAGGGGACACCCCAAGGTATGGCCTTTTTTAATCCCGAGTACTTTGAACTAAAAGTCAGTGAAAGGCCTCAGCACCAAGGTCTCTCTGATCTTTCGCCTTCCTCTCTCTGGTCCCTCACTTTCCCCAGAGTGACTCACAGAAACCAAAATTCCTCTTCCCAGCACGGGTTACAGAGACCAGAGCCCCTCTCCTCCAAATCAAGCTGTGAAAGCTACAAATACTACTCTACCATTCCCTGCCCTTTTTGTTTTAGAGCTGGCCATAAAGAAATTCTCAAGGTTGCTAGTCTGACGAGAGGTGGTGAGTCCCTCATTCCAGAGGAGCTCGCCCCATACCCAGGAGAAAGAGCTGGAACAGGCCAGCACTGGATTTCCCCCCGACCTGTTCCCTGTACCTCGCACCCTTTCATGCAATCACAGTTCTACACAGTCGTGCATGCTTCCTTGAACCTAAGCATAAACAGAGCTTTCCTTGCTTCTTTGCATCTTCATTCTGAAGTCTTCCATGTCATTCAAAACGTGATTAGACAAACTTGTGATGCTTTTCTCATGTTAGTCTGTCTTTTGTTACAGGATGCTACAAAATGAAGAATAAGGGACAACCCCGTTTCTGTCCTTATACTTGCTTGAAAGAAAAAAGTTTCCCAGGTCAAACAGTTTGCAAACTTCAAGATAAAACAGGATTTCTCCAGCGCAGGCCTTCTCAGGGCCTTTAGCGTGTACCCCAGGGTATCCAAATGCTCCCAAGCAGGAGTTATTAATATGCAGCCTTCAAAAAAAGTGTATGAATGCTTTGTCCTAAGCAGCTCCCTGGATGATCACAGGTGGAAACAGAAGGGTGGACAGTCTGATTCAACCTTGCGCCCTGCCCTTTATCCACAGCCCACAACGTGAGAATGCAGCCAGGAAGGAAGATGAATGGCCCCTGCTGTCTCGGCACTCAGGGTAAGCCCGGGTCCTACCGGCCTTTACGGGATGCGTTCTGTGTGCCCTGAGCTCTGGCTAGGTGGTTCGGACCTTCTCCCAAAAAGTCACACTAGCCTGTAAGCGTGCTGCCAGGAGTTCTAGCAGCCTTTCCCACACTTACGAGCACCAGACATAAATGGGCTGAATACCCCAAGCTGCTGGTCTTTGCCATAGGGAACAGACAAGATGCAATACCGTTCCTCACCCATCGTAATGGTCGCAGTCAGCATTGTGCAGCAGAAGGCAGGTAACAAGAGAAAAACATGACCCTGGGGAAGAGCTGCAAGTACCTAGTACCAGATCCTGCGAACGAGGTGGATGAGAACACGACCTAACGTTTGTACAAGTCGGCCTTTCCGTGGGCTGGTGCTCAGCAGCAGCAGTCATTGTATTTTTGACCGCACATTTCATAAAGATGGTCACAAAAGAGGGCTTCCCGAACTGCTCCAGAAAGAGGCAAGAACGATGCGCTAAGTGTGTTCAAAGCAAGGGGGAGGATTTTGAAAGGGATTAATGGCAATGTGCCGTTTACTGCAATAAAGTTTTAAACATTCTATCACCCCTTGTATATTTTCACAAACCGTCCTTACAACCCTACAAGGCAGAATTACTCTTCTTCCCATTTTCAGACAGGCTCGGAGGGATAATATTTTTTCAGAGAGGTAATTTTTTAAAGTCACAGCTCGTAACCTGTGGTTTTGGACCAGGACCCGAATCCAACGTTTAATCTCTGTTGTTCTCACTGTCCTTTGTTGCATGTGTCCCTCAGAAGAAGAATGAGGTCTATTTGATGATTCCGAATCCTGGCCATTAAGCCCTCCTATTAAGAAGCCTCGTGGAAAATGTCCAGCAGGCCCTTTAAATTAAGATCTGTTTTCCCACCCTCACTCCTCCAAAATAGTTGTGGTTATAAAACACTTCATGTAACTTAATCGCTCTTCCTCAACCTGAGTTATAAAAAGTCTCAATTAGGAGTGACATGCTGTTTCTAGAATGAAATCTATCTTGGTTAGTTCTAGAGCTTAAAAACTTGGCATAAAATATGTCCCCTACATACAGAGTCTTCAAAAGTATCTCCACACTGCTCCGAAAAAAAAAGCAGCAGAGAAAAATTTTCCCAGGACATTAGCTCAAGACATTCCCGATGCCAGACGTCTCCAAAGCAGGCCCACTGTCAGAGCAGAGCAGCCGCCAAGAAGCCAGGCCATTTCCACTCCACATTTGGTCTGAGGCCAAGTATTGTCTTTCGGCTTTTAGAAGAGACCTGCCGGGGGAGGGAGACTCTCCGATGCCGATATGTGGCCATCGTGCCTGTGGGGAAGGGAAGAAAGGTAAAGAACAGTCTTCATATGTGGCCAAGAGCTTAGCTGCAGAAATGGGGCGATGCTTTTTCCAATAAAAAAGTTGAAACAGTCTAGAAACTTGGAGAGGTAGAGAGTCCTGGTTCAATGGGCCAAGTCATGCTCATCAAATCTGAGGACAGCAATGTCCTGGGGCCGTGGTTCTTGGCCAGCGAGCTCAGTTCTACGGGTTTGGCCACAGTGCGATTATGCTTGTGTTATCCAAGGTGAGTCCCGGGAAGTTTGGTGACAAGCTTGGGGAGTGTGCTCTATACTGACGGGGTCGGTACAGAGCACTGAAAGGGGAATGTCCGGAACGAACAGGGAAGTGAAGATTTTTGAACATCTTTTGCGTTGCCCGGCTGGATTTCATACTCACAGGCTTCTGCAGAGGGTGATGGTGTATGTCCTTGACCCCTGAAAGCAGTGGGGTGCGGGGAGCAGCGAGTCACTGCAGACTTCTGTCCCATTTAGTCAGGAACTACTTACTGGGGCCAACATGAACCAAGTAAGGTGTTGTGTGCTGAGGTTACAAACAACCAAGTGCTGGCATCACCATACACTCTTAGGTCTTAATCTCTAGATTTTGTTTTGTTTTTGTTTGTTTTGTTTTGTTTGGGTGCTGGGGATTGAACTCAGGACCTTGTACTTGCTAAGCGAGCACTCTGCCACTGAGCTAAATCCCCAGTCCCAATCTCTAGATTAAGGAGTCAGTCAATAATCAAATAACCACGTGGATGTACAAAAATAAAGGCTGTTTCAAGTGCTCAGGAGAGGTCATAGGTCCTCGGGAGCCTACGTCAGTGCTGTCCGACCGAGTTAGAGAAGTCAGCAAGGACTTGCCCAAGAAATGATGCTTCATTTGAGAGCAACAGGGTGAGTAGGTGGTAGCTAAACCCAGGGAAAGTCCCAGCCAAGGGAATAGCAGGTACAAAGGCCCTGTGTTTGGGGAGGCCAGCTTGGTAGGAGATCTGATCTGAGCCAGCAGGAAGGCCCACCAACCCCTAAGTACTTCGGCTTCTAATGTCCAAAATTCTACATTTATAATGAATGCTTTGGACCGAGCACGGTGGCACACACCTGTAATCCCAGCTCTCAGGAGACTGAGGCAGGAGGACTGCTGCACGTTCAAGGCCAGCCTGAACTGCATAGCTAGACCCTGTCTCAAAAAACCAAAAAAAACCAACAAACAAAAAAAGTGCCAGTCATACAGTCAGCACTTAACAATGGTAGAAATTTTTAAAGGAATAGGTGAAATGTGCAAAAACTTAGAAATGGTGCATAGTTTCTCAGAAATAGAAGTGTCTTGGGCTCCCTAGTGATGAAATACTTGGACGAAACTGCACATACCCAAGCCTAAAAGAAATTAAAAATCCCTGGAGAAACAGACCTGGGCTTTACAGACTGCCATAGTTTGGATACCAAAGGTGCCCCCAAAGGTCCATATGTTACAGGCCTGGTGCTCCATCCATGGCAATATTAGAAGGTGGCAGAACTTTTAAGAGGTGAACCCTGGTGGGAGGTTTTGGGTCACTGACATGTGCCCCTGAAGGAGATTATGGGACATTGACCTCTTCCTCTTCCAGCTTCCTGGTCTCCATGAGGTGAGCAATTTGCCATGCTACAGGCACCCACCATAATGTGCTCACTCACACAGGCCCAAAGCAACAGGCCAATGGATCATGGACTGTTATTTTTATGAGCCATGATAAACTATTCCTCTTTATACATTACCTCAAGTCTTTGTTATAGTAAAGGGAAGTTCACTAACCCTGAGACAAAACTGAAAGTGGCCCAAGTCTCTTCTGTTCTCTCATATGTATTTCAGGTATGTGAGAAGAGTTCACCGACAGAAACGAAAAATGGCAAGAACTACCCAGGCATTATAGCATGGGTTCTGCCTAAAAAGGCCTATGATGTTGAAACAGAGTTTAAGATTGAGACTTTGACATCCACTTGGAGAACTTCTGGGCAGATGCTTGGGAAACTGGGAGAAACTTAGAGACACAAAAGGACCTTCTCTCGCAAGTGCAAGTCCCTGAGTTCAATCCCCAGCACCAAAAAAAAAAAAAAAAAAAAAAAAAAAAGGACCCTCTCTGCCTCTTCCTAATATTGAGCTGCAGCCCATGGGATTGGCCTCTGTCTTAGTTAGGTTTTCTAGAGCCAATGGTTGTGAGAAAGCAGATTTAATAGAGAGGACATTTATAAGTTACAATATTCACCCACAAGCCAAATGCAGGAAGTGCCGAATGTCCATCTAGGCACTGGAGACTCAAAGGATCTAATCGAGGACTGGGAGCCCACACCACTGTCCCGTGTACCTCCATGTCTGCAGATGATGGCTGAAGAAATCTTCACTGGAACCAGGAGTTGATGCTCGCAGCAGAGATGACCAGAGCTCCCCCGAGGCAACAGCAGCCATCCTCGACAACAGCAAGGCCCCAAGCTCCTTCCTCCATGAGAACAGCCGAGTTCCCTTCAGGAGAACCAGCCGCAGCAGAGCTTCTCCTGGGAAACAGCCCGCCAACTAACTTCGGCTCCCACTCTGCTTTATGTTGCGTCAGCAACAACCCTCAGGTGGATCTTCTACTCCCAGAACCACACCAACTCGGTCCAGCTGGGCAGCTCTGGCTCAGGCTGACCACATTAAATCCACCACGGCCTCCCTCCTCACAGAAGGAGTCGTTTCCTAATGGACAGCACTTTGGCTTTGCTGAAATGGACATGCAGCTTGGCATGGATCTCTCCAGGAAGATTTTCTCTTTTTAAGGAAAAAGAAAGCAATACAGTAAAAAAAGAGGGAGACGCTAAAGCAGGAGGACTGGAGACTATGACCAGATGCAGCTGGGGCTCGGTGCTGGAGGTCACCAGCATGCACGAGGCCCTGTGCTCCATTCCCAGCTCTGCAAAATATCAGAATAAATGCAAAAAAAAAAAAAACCCAGAAGGTGGAAAATGGCTCCTGATATCCCAGATTTCACAGCTCCTGTTGTAATCGTGCATCATGCAGCTCTAAGTGACTCTCCTTTATTTCTCTCGCCTGATTTCCTGCCTTCCCGAGGAGACCAAGCGAGGAAGGAAGAGAGGGCGTCTGCCATGCGCTCCACAGTCTCCACTGAGGGTAATCTGTCCTCAAGCATCCAATAACCCCACTGAGGAAAATCTAGCTACATTTCCTACCCAAGATTGTGGGAAGCAGGCCTGTAAAATGGAGGTGGACACAGTACGGAGAGAGTGAACCATGCACCTGAGATTTTGAAACCATTGGATTCTCAGCATACTGTAAGATCATTTAATCTATGGGATAAAGTAAGTGAATGAATATAGTACAGAAAAAATTTGTTTCCGTGGAAAAGTACTTAGCGTGCCATCTTTTGGGTTGTGAGACTCTAGACCTGTTTATTTATTTATTTATTATTCATTTTGGCTGTTTTGTAAAGCTGTGTTAAATTGTAAGTAATTGCTAGATATGTAAATTCTGTCTTATCTAGAATTTATTTAAGTGGCTCCCTTCACTCCCATCTTTCATCCCATGGGGGAAAAAAAAAAAAAACAGTTTTGTCTCCATTTGTAAATGATATCAACACCTCTTTACTTACCTTAATCTGTTCTGCTTTTGTTTTTTCCTTTGATCTAGGTGTTTGTGTCTTCTTTAAAAAAGATCTACTAAAGATATGTCTTAGCCCCAGTACTGTGCATGCGTCTTCTTTGGAAATAGGGTCTTTGCAAACCATCAAGTTGCATCGTTCAAGTGGGCCCTGATCCAAGTGACTATGCCTTAAAAATTTAAGCTCAATAAGCTAACATAAAATTGAAGGAAAAAACAGTTCTACAATCATAGACTATGTAACCCTAACCCTAACTCCACTCTCAATAATGGCTATAACAACCACAAAGGAGATAAGGAAATAGATTTTTTTTTTTGAGACAAGGTCTTGTTATGCAGACCAGCCTGACCTCAAACTTGCAATCCTCCTGCCTCACCCTCCCCAGGGCAAGGATTGCAGGCATGCATCAGCACACCTAGCTGCTGGGAAATAGAATTCTTAATACAATAAACCAACTAGATGTAACAGACCTATGCATAACTCTTGTCTCAAAAGCATAAGATATTTTTGAGGGTGCACCTTATGTTAGTCCACAAATTAAGTCTCAATTGATTTTAAAAGATAGATATCATACAAAGCTCCTTTTGACAGATGAACAAACCAGCAAAATGTGGTATAGCTATAAACTGAAATATTAATTAGCCTTAAAAGGGAAGGAAATTCTGACATATGATAGTGTACAGACAAACCTTGAAGATATTGTGCTAAGTAAAATAAACCAGTCACAAACAAATATCATATGATGCTGTTTACATGAGACACTTAGAGTAGTCAAAAATCACAGAGACAGCAGAATGGTGGTTGCCAGGGCTGGAAAGAAAGGGAAGGGGGAGCTATTAATTAATGACTACAAATCTTCCATTTACAAGACAAAGAGTTATGAAATGGGTGTTGGTGATGGATGGATAAAATCCATGTATTTAAGACCATTCAACAGTATATTTTTAAATGGTTGAGATGTTATGCGTATTTCAATTAAAACTGAAAAATCCAGTGTCTTAGGAGACCATAAGCTAGTGGCTAAAAGAAAACTTTGGTGTCAGACAGACCTCTATTTAAATCCTGCTTCTGTGTAACTGCAAGGAAGTCATTTAGGCTCTACTGTATTTCTTTTTTAGATCGATTCCTTCATTGAATATAAGTATTTAATATTTTCCGAATTTCTAATTGGTATTTTTATTATTATTTTAATTGTAAAACTATATGGAGTACAGTGTGATAATTCAACACAGGTATACAGCTTGCCATGATCCACTTGGGAAAATTACCATTGTTACATCTCAGCGTCCTCCTAGGTGGAATGAAGACAACAATTCCTGCGAAGTGAGGCTGTAGTAAGGACTGAAATTATGCAGATACACCGCTGGTCGCGCTGTCCCACAGGGATCCCACCGCATCATCCGCACCGAGGAAAGGTGGCGGCTGTCATGACCATTGTCCTGTGAGCCACGCACTGTTATCCTGCCTCTCCACTGGGAAGCTGCGGTTTTGAATGGGCAGAGAGTAACTTCTTCCTTTCCCACAGGGTGGTGTCCTCAGTGTGACTCCTTATAGCCTCCCCACTAAAACTTCCCGCTCCTCCCCTTCCTGCCCCACGGAGGCCACAAGCAGCACCAGCCCAACCCCGGCCCAGGGCTCTGGCACTTTGATGTCACTCGCTGCCTGGCAAGGGCACCAGATAAAACCCTGCTTGTTCCCTCTCTGCACACTGAGAGCTCTGGCAACTCAGAGGAACGCAGAGATAAAAGACTAGGGTGGTTTTTTTCTTTCTTTCTTTCTTTTCATTTTTTTTTTTTAACAACAAATGGTGGTTTGTGCTCAGCAGCAGCAACTTCAGAGCCAGCCTCAAAGACCATGGGATCTGCAGACTGAAGGAGGTAGTCCCAGCCACCCCCTGGGGACAGACAGGAGCGGGGGGGAGGGGGGCCATGTGCAAAGAGTGTCCCACAGGGATCTCACACACACACACACACACACACACATGCACACCCATGCACGTACACATTCCCATAAGCTTGTTTCCTTAACATTTCTTCTTTAAAGAAGTTTGACACTTTAAGCTTGGCAAGCAGACAAGACACGGACAGGGAAGGACACAAGGAAAGGAAATCTCCACCTGCCTCTGGGGTAAATCTAGAGGTACGTCCTGTGGTCCAGAGGTCTAAGGCGCTAACTGCGGGCACTCTGTCGAGTATGCGACTGGAACTCTCAAGTCAAACACCAGCCTTCATTCTAAGACCCTGTGACCGTGTGCAAGGGAGGACGCCTTAGTCACTTTCTCGTCGCTGAGACACAGTACCCGACACCAGCAAGTTAAAGGAGTAAAGATTTATTTTGGCTCACTTTGTAGAGACTTCACTCCATAGTCAGCTGGCCCCAAGGCAGGGCAGCATAGCAGAGGGACTTGGCAAATGAGACAGTCCATGGCGGAGTAGGCAGGAAGCAGAGAGAGGAAGAGACAGACCCTGACCACATCCCCAGTGACCCACCTCCTCCAACCAGGCTTCACCTCCCAACATCGCTTTTAAACTACAAGCTCATCTGTGAGCTAAATCACTCCTAATTATCACCCCCGCCCCATCCAATCACCTCCCAGAAGCCCCACCTATGAGCCTGTGAGACTTTGGGGAAGACAAAGCAGATATAAACCACAACAGTGAAGGTGAGACTGTCTACCTATGTAAAAATGAAGCTTATTTTATGTCCTACGTGCCAGGTCTTGTGTTAAGTACCTAAAGTACCTAATGTGTAGATAGCAGCCATGGGGCAGGTAGGAGCAGGTAGGACCATTTTAGAGATGTGGAAACTGAGGTTTCAAGAATTCAAGTCAGTTGTCAAAAGTCAGGTCCTCAGGGCAAAAGAAGGGCTTAAACTCAATCTGCACCTAAATGTGTGTTCTTAACCAGATGTTCTAAAAATGTGTTCTACAGGGATTGTGAGGGTAGCTTTGAAAAATGTCAAGCAAGTCAGAATTGTAGGGCACCTACCACAAGTTGGATTGTGACACCAAAAAAAGATAAAGTCCTAAACTCTAGAGCTTGCGAATGTAACCTCCTTGGAAATATGATCTTTACAATAATCAGGTGCGTTGTTGTTGGTTTTTGTTTTGTCTTTTGTTTGCTTTGTTTTGTTGAGGTTCTGGGGATTGAACATAGGGCCTTCCCATGAGTTACATCCCCGGACCGTTTTTATGTTTTATTTTGAGACAGGCTCTGGCTAAGTCACTAATTTGCCCAGGCTGGGCTCAAACTTGTGATCTGCCTACCTCAGCCTCCCAGAGTGCTGAGTTTACAGACGTGTGCCATACACCCTACATAACCAAGTTGAAATGAGGATTTATTGGGTTAGTGAGGCCTAATCCAGTGACTGGCACCTTCGTAAGGACAGGGAAATCTGGGCACAGACCTGCGCCAAGGGAAAGTAGCCGTGTGAAGATGGAGGAGGAAACTGAGTTGTGCTGCCCTAAGCCAGCGAACACCGAGGATTGCCACCCATTGCCAGAGAGCCACAAGGCGGGAGCTCCTGGGGCCTTCAAGACAACGGGGCCCCACCCCACCGACTTCTAGCTTCCAGCCACCAAGTTTATGGTATTTCTTCCAGCCGCCCTAGAAAACTAATACAACATCCATCTTTCTGAGTTTGGGGGGAAAGAGAGAGACAGAGACAGAGACAAGGAGGGAGAGAGAGAGGATAAGGAAGGGAGGTAGTAAAATGAAGGGCTCAACTGAGGCCAAGAAATAGAAAGGATAGAGAAAGCTGAAACCAGGTCTGAGGGCTCAGCTCCTTGAAAGTGAGGAACGTCAAAGATGCTTCCAACATTCCCTGCCAGCGAGAGAAGGGACAAGAAAAGAACCGGTTGCTCCCACAGTCCACCCCAGGGCAACCTTGCCCCACACATCATGGCATCTTCACACCTCAGCAGGACCCTCATCACACCCGCTGGTTTCGGTTTCCACTCAGGGAACACATGGCTAGCAGCTGGCACTGCCAGGCTGAGGCGCCAGAGCAGCTCTGAGGGGAGCCAAGGACTTGGTCCTTCATCCTGGGAGGCTCTGCCCCTGCCCGTCAGCCCAGCTCCTTTCTCGCTTCTCAGACTTCCGGTCACATCCTGACCTCAGGGCCGACGCCTCCCACACACCTGCTCTACTGCTGTCTTCAGATCTATTCGTGGACATATAAAAAGGAAAAATATGTATGCGTGTTTGCTTTTCATAAGTATGCATAAAATTACTTATTTTTATATGTCATGTATAATGTTTACTCTTCATGTATTTTTATATTGTATATATAGGAAATGTGTAAAAATATATATATGAGGCTCTGGGAAGCAAGACCAGCATCCTAGTCATCTTCATCAAGTTTGTGCTTCTGTGGCCACTTGGGCGATGTGGTTGATCAGTGAATAGCTGATAAGTAAACTTTCTGTGTATTCTAGAAATCAAACAACAAAAAAGTTTAAAATGGCAGAAAAGAATAGGACATAAATGCACCATTCATAAAATACAAGAAATATAGCTTTTAATCACACTGATTTAATCACGTCAACTCTCTCACAAAATAGCAATTCACAGTCAAGCTGAGGTGAGAAAACATGCTTCACCTCAGACTGGCAAGAGTGGACAGCATATTGGGCCGGGAGGTCACGGGGATGCCGCCGGGACTGACTTAGCCCTAAGGAGGTCGGTGGACAACGACTGTCAAAGCTACCAATGTCTAACAACTGGTCCAGCCACCCTACTTCTGGGATCATCTGAAAGACATTAGGGACAGCCAAACACAAACCCGGAGCAGGTGGAGAGCTACACTGCAGGGCCACGTGCCATAGCAACCGGGTTACAGCAGCTCCAGGGCCCTTCCGCACAGAATTGGGAAAACAACGCAGGTAGGAGCAGGGCCGGGGAGCGGGGCCCGGGGGGGGCCGGGGCCGGGGGCGGGGCTGGGGAGAAAGGCAGATTTCTCCCTGCTTTGGGTCATGGTGATTCTTTGATTCTCTTTTTCACTTTTTTAAATTTATTTTTTGATCTAAGACAAAAATTGCACGTATTTGCAGGACACCATGTGATTTTCAATATGCATATATATCGTGTAATGTTTATATTGGGTTGATTATAGCTATTGCCTCAAACATTCGTTATTTCTTTATGGTGAAAGCATTCAAAATCTTTTTTCTAGCTTTTTGAGCTATAGAGTATATTACTGTTCCCTAGAGCAAAAGCACACCAGGACTTCTCACTGTTGTCTAACTGGAATTAGTACCCACCGATGAACCTTTCCCCACCTCTCCCAACCCCCAACTCCCCAGTCTCTGGCAACCCCCCTTCCACCCTTGACTTCTACCATGTCGTTTGTGTGAAGGTATGCCTAGTCACGAAAATAACAGATAAGGGTTGGGTATTTAGCTCAGTGGTTAGAGTGCTTGCCTAGCAAGCACAAGGTCCTGAGTTCGATCCCCAGCACCAAAAAAAAGAAAAGAAAATAACAAATAAATTCAAAATTTAATACATGCGTAACCCAGTGTGATGATGCATGCCTGTAATCCACATATTCAGGAGACTGAGGCAGGAGAATCATCATGGGTTCAAGAGCAGCTTGGGCTATATAATGAGCCCAGGCCAGCCTGAAATGTTTCAAAAAACCAAAAAATAAATAAGTAAATCATATCTAATATCTAATATTAAGTAATATCAAAAAAGATAGGATTGGAAAAAGTCTACGTTTGCCCTGTCGACTGCAGGAAGGTTCACAGGAAGGAGAAATGACTCTTAAACTTTGGATAAATTTGTGTTAGTCAACTCTGTGGCCCTGTGACCAAATACCTGAAGGAAGCTGGGTGTGGTGGTACACACCTGTAATCCCAGCAATCTGGGAGGTTGATGCAGGAAGACTGCAAATAGGAGCCCAGCCCGGGCAGCTAAGTGACTTAGTGAGGTCCTGTCTCATAACGAAACATCAAACGACCTGGGAATAGAGGGGATACAGTTCAGTGGAAAGGTCCTGAGTTCCATGCCTAGTACCACCAAAAGAATTTAGTACCTATTAGTAACCAATTCCCTGGAGGACTGGAGATGAGATCTGTTTTCCTTAAGAACAAAACCCCGGGTGAGTAAACATCGTGCCAGTCACAAGCCAGCAAGCCTTGGAAACATCCTGTTGCTCCAGATGCAATCTTCCCAACTACTCAGACCCTGCATCTTCCCCCTGCAAATCCCATTGGAATTCCATTTATTTCCTACTTTCAGCCTTTTCCAGTCACTTTCAACTCTCTCCTAAAGCTAATATTCTCAATGTCACGGGCTTTACTAGAGCCGTGCCACCCACCAAAGCACAGTACAATCTTCACATCGTTACTTACAAACCTAGACTGCCTCATAGGCATGTAGAACCCTGCCCGACCCAGGCCACAATATTTCATATAACCTCAGAACAAACCTGTAAGACACAGACCATCATAAATGCTTTTTATCAGGGTTTTACAGCTTTTTAATGGAACCTAACGAGGTCGAGCATATTGTCCAAAGTTACGCAGGGCTGGGGATTTAGCTCAAGTAGTAGAGTGCTTACCTAGCAAGCACAAGGTCCTGAGATCGATCCCCAGCACCCCCCACCCCCCCCCAAAAAATGTTATGCAGCGAGGGGACATGGGCCAGTAGGGAATCCCAAAGTCTGGCTGCAGAGTCCACACTCCACTGTTCCTGCTTCCCTGGGTGGCCCCCAGCAGGCTCTCTGGTCTTATTCTTACCCATCCACACTTCTCATCCCTCCATTCCAGCGTTCACTTGTCCTTTAATATCCCTGATCACCTGCCGTGTCCAGGTGCCATGCTAGGTGAAAGGGGTGTGGAGATTAAAGGGACAGCAGTCTCTGAGTTGAAGAAGCTGACAGTCCAGGAAGGATACACACAAGCAAACAGACGACACTATACATAAGCTCTTCTATGATGTCCTCCTAGGAAAGGCCTCCCCAATACACCGCATAGCTCTTTCGTTTTCCTCCTCTGCTCAGGAGGTCTTCAGCTGGGGTCCTGTATCTATCACAGCGGAAAAGTCAACTTTAGAAAACTTCATGAGGATTCTTGGAGGGAAAGCAAGCTACCTAAATAGCTCACCTGCTAATAACTATCAGATCTGGTCTTGGTGTCTGCCCCTCTGTGGCCTAGTTTTATGAATGTCATTCCTCATTGTGTCAAGAACAAGAGCCCTTGTGCATTTTTATTTCCTCCTCGGGAATCCAGGTTGAAAACAAAATGGAAAGGAAATCTAATCTGCTGATACTTCTCTGAGCACAGAGCAGTAAAGAAGCACTCAGACATCTTACCTGCAGGCCTTAAATGTCCTCTTCCTATCACAGCCCGAAAGACTCGGGTTCCTGACACCATTGTTCTGAGGAAGCCACCGAGGACAATCTCCTGACTGGAGACACAGTCTCCCCTGGGATCTACTCTGTCTCAGCAGAGCAAGAGTGGATGCCCATGTCCCACCCTGAAAAACCAAAACACAATAAACTGAGTGCTTATAAACAACATAAATTTGTTTCTCACGGTGCCGGAAGTTCAATGTCTGGTGAGGGCCTGCTTCCTGATTCATGGACAGCCGCCATTTTCTTCTAACTTCACATGGAGGAAGAGGTGAGGGAGGGCTCTGTTGCCTCTTCAATAAGGGCACTAATCCCATTGCGAGGGGCTCCATCCTCATGACCTAATCACCCCCTCCAAGGTCCACACCTCCTAATATCATCATCAGCAATTGGGTTTCCACACATGAACTGGAGAAGGGAGGAACAAACAAGAGAGCATAGCACCAGCCTCACACAATTATAAATCATGCTTCAGGGTACAGTGTGATTGTTTTCATTGCTGATGACTGATGATCTCAGCCACCATTCAGTAAAACTTACCTGCCAGGCACTGTTCACAGTGCTTTATTCACATCAACTCAATGAATCCTTCCAACAGCCCTTTGAGGCGGGGCCCAGACCACCCGCATTTGACAGAGTAAGTGACAGAGGCACAAAAGCCCGGAGAATTCTGGCTCGCTCGGCTGACTGGTGGCAGAGCTGGGCCCTCTTGCAGCCAAACTTGGGTGCAAGATGAGTCTGACTTTGAGGCATCCTGAAATGTATGACAGATCCTTCCCGGGAAGAGTTAATGATTATTTCTTACCATAGTCTTTGGAATAGCGCGTTGTTACCCGGAAACTTTATAAATCAAAGGGTCAAATCGAGCCTCTTCTCTGTTTTAGTAAATAAAGTTCTGTTGGAACACAACCTTCAGCAGTCACAATAGAGACTATGGAGCCCGGAAAGCTCAGGATAGTTACCATCTGGCCATGTACAGTTTGCTGACTGCCACTCTGAATTTTGAAAGAAAGAGTATTTATATTTTATATTTGATTGTAGTAGATCCAGGTCAAGAAAAGAAATGTCCTCAAAACATCGGTTAACTTAATATTTTACTAATATTCCAAACTTAACTTTTGCTATGATTCTAATGTTTATGTTCCCCCAAAATACATACGTTGAAATCCTAACCCTCAAGATAATATTAGGATAGTGGGGTTGGGATTTAGCTCAGTGGTACAGGACTTACCTAGTAAGCGTAAGGCCCTGAGTTCGATTCCCCAGCACCCCCCCAAAAAAGAAAAGAAGATAGTATTAGGAGGGTGATGATCTTCGCCCATATGAATGGGGTTCATGCTCTCATAAAAGACTCCCAAAGGAGCTCATTTTCCCCTTTGTCCAGCAAGAGAGGACACTGTAAGAGGTGACAGCCATGATCCAGGACATAGACCCTCACCAAACACCAAACCACCATTATCTTAATCATGGACTTTCCAGCCTCCAGAATTGAGAGAAATAAATGTCTGTTGTTTACAAGCCACTCGTTATGGCATTTGTTATAGCAGCCAGAAAGGACTAAAACAATCTTGAAGTTTAAAAATAAACTAATCACACCAGCGTGATGGCACATGCCTGTGGTCCCAGCATTTGGGAGGCTGAGGCAGGAGGATCACCACGCTGTCATCAAGGCCAGCCTGGGATACACAGTGAGCCAGCCTGAACTATATAGCAAGACCTTGTTTTTTTTTAAAAAAAAAGAAAAAAGAAAAAAAGAAAAAGAAAAATTCTAAATAAGCTATCAGAACATTCTCAATTCTCAATTCCAGCTTTGGAAAATTCCTGATTTATTCACCAAGACCAAGTCTCTCTTTTTACCTTATAAAATCTCAGAACAAACAGAAAGACACATTAGCAATTTAAGAGACAAAGACTGTTTTTCTAAACCTTGGAAGAACATTCCCACACACTTGTCAAGAGCAGCTTGAGAAGGAAAACCATAAACAGATCACCTACACATGCACACGAACAAATCCCATTGTGGACGGTCACTCACTGACGATCACGATGCAAACATGGAGCTAGTGTCACTGGGCTTCTGGGGTGCCGTGAGTCTGTCCAAAGATCCTTTCCAGGTTCTTGTTGTCCTGAACAAAGAATCGGACACACACACACAAAAGGTGGCGTATCCCCAGCACGGCTCCCCAGAAAAGGTGGCGTATATTTATTAAAGGCAAGAGAAGTGTGCTAGTGAGTTCAGGCGAATTAAAGCCAGGAGAAGAAGTCTACTCGCAGAGGGAGAGCCAGCCACTGAGCAAGAGAGAGCATGGTGGCAGCAGCCATCTCTTATATCCCCATTCTTCAAGCTGACGTCAGATCTAGGCTGTCCCACCGAAAACCCACTTGATTTCACACCAGAAGAGTTGCAGACAACACTTTCTGATTGGTCGCAGGTGCAGGGATCAGCCCAGTTTCCCAGTGGCTGGTCCCTCACTACTGCCACTTAATTATCTTCAGAATACATGATGACAAGCCATTTTATGTTCTTGAGGCAGGAGTGGATTTACCTTCTCCTGTGCTTAAGTCCATCATTGCTCGATCACATACTCAAGCAGATCTGTCTTTCTTTCCCAGCATACCATATAGAGTATTTTTCAAAGGTTATCCCACACACTACTGGTATGTAAGGTATCCTGGTGTAATCTAGGTCTCCGGCCCCATCCCTGACCCTCTAAATCAGGAAATCTGCACCTTTGCCAGACTCCTTGAATTTCTCCTGTGAATGCTACCGTCCGACAAACCCAGAACAAAAACTGCCTTTCCCGCTTTGCTCCTCAGTAATCGAGAAATTTCCTGACATCAAGCAAGACTTTAACGTGTTGTTGAATAAATTAACAAATAGCGTCACAGTTTATCCCTGGGTTCTCCTGTAAATCCGTTAAAATCATAATATTAAATTGCAATCTCGATCTCTTTGTTTTGAGTGCTAGGCAACTATCGTGTGTGACTTTTATAGCTGTGTCAGCCCCACCAGCCTGGGAAATTCCTTACGCTTTTGTTATTCTTACTTTCCCAGGACCTAACTCAATCACAAGCCTATGTTAGGTGCTCGGTAAGTATCTGTAAAAGAATCAACAGACAGACGAATAGATGAAATCCTAGCAGAATACAGACCACCACCTGCCTTATTAGGTTGTGTATATTTTCCACTTTCTAGTCCCTGATTTTTTTCATAACTTTTCTATATTAATTTTAAGTATGTTACATGACAAACAATTATACAGTTGTCATCCCATTCAGATCAACTTGCTTCGGGCTTAAATGAGAATCGTCCAGGAGCTGGGGATTTAGCTCAGCGGTTAGAGTGCTTGTCTTGCAAGCACAAGGTCCTGGGCTTGATCCCCAGCACCAAAAAAAAAAAAAAAAAAATTAGAATCGTCCAAGTGAAATAATTTTTAGCTATTTTATCCAGCCTCTTCCTTCCCCTTCCTCTATTATGCACGCCACCTAGGAAATCCCAACGGTCTGCTCCGGGACCTCCTCTCTACCAGTCCTTATTCCCGGCTTCGAAGAAGGAAACTAAGCAGTAAGAAAACTATTACATGCTGAGTATCCCTCATCCAAAAGCGCTGGATACAGAAGTATTTCAGATTTTGGAAAGTTTCACGTTTTAGACTATTAGTATAGATATTACAATTGAGCATCCCTAATCCAAAAAATTCCTCAATCCAAACCATTAAGCACTATGTCGGCAAGTTTTGGAATTCTGATATTGGATTTTCAGATTAGAAATGCTCAATTCGTATCAAGAGAAAAGGAGTCACTTTCTTTTTTTTTTTTTTTCTGGCGCTGGGAATCAAACTCGGGGCCTTGTGCTTGCTAGGCTAGCGCTCTACCACTGAGCTAAATCCCCAGCCCCCGTCTTTCTCCAAGTTTTTTTTTTTTTTTTCTCAAGTTTTATTTCAGAAAGGACAGGCATCAATCAGAACATCTGGCAAAGATAAAAGACCAAGGGGGGAAATAACACTCTCACTTCCGGTTGCTGTTTTACCACCAAATAGCTGTTTCCAGTTCAGCTCTCCAGGTCTTCCAGTTCACCCCAATTTTCTGCAACAGGGAACAAACTACGTAAAATCCACCCTAAACAATGGAAATGCGAAACAACATAAACCACTGATGTTCCAGCTTTAATGAACATGGGCATTATCTGAGCCCTTGATGCATACAAATTTCTAGGTCTCCATCTCAGGTTCTATTTCAGTGAGTGTATTAACAAGGTCACAGGGTGTAAGGTCAATATGCTAAAATCAATTGCATTTCTGTATGTGACCAATACAAAACTGGAAATTAAAAGTGAGATAATACCATTTATAGGAGCACAAAAAATTATATATCTAGGTTTAAATATAATAAAATATATATTGATGAGATGGGGCAAATAAAATTCAAATAAATGGAAAGAGACACCATGTTCATGAATTAGAAGACTCAATATATTAGGTTTCTTTCCAAATTGATCTGTAGCTTTAATGCAATCCAGTCAAAATCCCAGCAGACATAGTTGAAGAAATAAAAAATCTGAATCTAAAACAGATATGAAAAAGCAAAAGAAGTAGTGCAAGCAAAAGAAGAGGAAAAGGCTAGTTCCTTACTCTGCCTGATTTCAAGTCCTGGTGTTTATAGCAGATCTATTCACAATAGACCCTCAGTGTGAGATGTTCATGTAGCAGGATCATAGTCATCAATAAAAAGGAGCAACTACTGATGCACACTAGATCATGGGTACATCCCCAAACCATCATCTTGAATATAAGATCCCAGAAACAAAAAGCACACTCTGCCTTACTCCGTGTAGAGAAAGTTAAAAAAAAAGCAGAACTAACCTGTAATTAGAGAAATCACAACAGGGGTTACCTCTGCAAAGAGCAGGTATTTGTTGAACAGGGACCCAAAAGTTTGTTCGGGTCCCTGTTCAGCATAGATATAGACAGGGATGGGGGATTTAGCTCAGTGATTGAGCACTTGCCTAGCAAGAACAAGGCCCTGAGTTTGATCCCCAGCACCCACAAAAAAAAGAAAGAAAGAAAATGAAAAAGAAAACACCCAAATCACAATTCCGAGATTTCCCATTCTTTTGTTATGTACTTGTGATAATGGTTGAAAATGAACAAAGGCTTTATAAAAGGCTCCGGAGCACATGGAAAGTTTTAAACCATCACTGGTTCACCGCCCCTGGCTCTCACTCTCAGATCCCTGTTTGCTTTGGAATCTAGGAACTGGAATAATGTACCAAACATGAACTAAGGAAGCTCCTAGCATCTGTTCCACTCCCGGGAGGGCAAAGAGGCGGTCTCCTGTGCTCTGCTAAGGAATTAAATCTTAGTTCCCCTCCATCCCGCCTGCCAAGCACCAGCCAATCTTTAACACACACATTAATTGCATTTCCAAATTTAAGAACTGGAAACAATTAGTAGAGGGAAGAGAGAAATGAGCGTTATCAGCTACAACCATTGGCTGCTACTTTAAGCCCTGGTCCTTGCGATAAGGTTTTTTATAGAATTTTTCTCTCTCATTAGTGGTTTTAAACAGTGCATATCTGAATACCCAAATGTATGTCAAAGCCAAGACTGATCTGTTAGAATTAAACCCACCCAAAAATGCCAGAAAAATTCAAGTGATTTTCATGCATATAATGAGTATTCCACAGAAATGCTCACTAATGTCTAAATAATTCATTTAAACCTTTTTCCGGCAAAGCATAGACTATGATAGTATACAGGAAAGGAATGATGTTATATAGGTACCAAGACAGAAACGAACCAAATAGCTCATGTTTCTAGGTGGGCAACTGATTAACTAATGAAGAAAATTATCATTATTGGAAGAACAGGTTTCTGGTGTCCACAGAAAACCTCCCACGTCCTATTCACAACACAGGAAGTTAGTTTCCAATCCGTTTTCAAGCCCTAAGCCTGTTTTCCCTGAGAAATGGACAATACTCCCTTGGAGAAATTTTACTTTTGGGGCTGTTATTAGAGATACAAACCATCTTAGGTGTCAGATCTAACTGGAGGGATCTTATTTCCGTTATTTCCAGAGCAAAGAAATAATACAAATGTCTCCCCAGATCCTCCAGCCTCTGTCTAATTAGCAGTGAGTGTGATTCTCAAGAAAAATAAGTTGTATAAATCTTGTCTTCCTTTACAGATTTAATTTTTCAGTCTTCTTAGAAATTAGCAATACAAGTCCCACATGGAAATGTCTTTAAGATTTAGGCAAAGTTGTTACAGGATTCGCAAATCCAGTTCCTAGGAACAGATGGCTTTTCATATGGTTAAAAGTGGAGAAGCGATTCCAGGCATGTGATGGGAATAAAGAGGAATGACTCAGAACAGTAGAGGTAAGACAGAATCAACAAATAAAAATGTTAAATTTCAGCCGGATGTGGTGGTGCACGTCTGTAATCCCAGCACTCGGGAGGCTGAGGCAGGAGGATCACCGTGAGTTCAAGGCCAGCCTGGACTACACAGGGAGACTTTGTCTCAAAAAAGAAAAAAAAGGTTAAATTGTAAAACACAGGATTTTTGCAAGTAGTTTTAAATTGAGTCATTCAAGTCAAGGCAATTTTGATTTTGGTTCTCCCCAGGGAAATATGTAGAGCAACGAAGGTTAAAGGAAAAGCTCAAGAGGCCGGGATACAAGAGACTGGGTTTTCCAACCTAGTTCCCCAACTCAAGCAGGAAACTTGGGCAGTCATAACAAACTGATCATAACAGCTTTCATTCATTGAAGCTTAAGGTGTGACAGACTTTTCTGCGTTATGTATTAACTCATTTAATTCTATGAGGTAGGGAAGTATTTAGAAGGATGGTTCTGGAACCCTGAACCCCTTGAAACCCTCTGGCCAAAGAGCCTTCTTGAGCACCCAGCCTCGGGAACCCCTCCAGGCAGAAGATCTACTTCCTTGCTTTTATTATCTTTTAAATAAATTTGTCTGTACCCTACCTCCTCTGTCCACTTGCAAAAACTACCTCATTCTTCGTTACTGTGGAGCACGAACCCATGTTCCTGTTTCAGTATCTCCTAAATTGTGTATGAGAATTAATGAGCGAGGCTGGGTGTGGTGGCGCACGTCTGTAATCTCAGCACTTTCGAGGCTGAGGCAGGAGGATCACTGGGAGTTGGAGGCCAGCCTGGGCTACTTAGTAAATTCAGGGCCAGCCTGAACTGCATACCAAGACCCTGCCTCAAAAAATGAAAAAAAAAAAGTCAATCCACAGTCATTCAAGTGAGAGATTCTGTTTCCACAGGCAGAGTGACATTGGTGGAGATGGAGCAAAGCAGACCGGCTGAGGCACCATGAAAGCAAATGTCCCCTACTAGGCAAAGGGTAAGCAAACAACTGTCCATATGATGGGACACCGCTCAGCAATAGAGACAGAAAACTGGAGTTTAAAACCAAGGGAACTCTTGCTTACTTTGCTGCCTTCTGCCTGTCTGCCATGCTGCCCTGCCTTGGAGTCAGCCAATTATGGACTGAAATCTCTACAAACTGTAAGCTAAATAAACCTTTCCTCCTTAAATAAATAAATATATATATAAACCCAAGGGACTGACCAGGAAGGGGCACCAGGGATCGTCTAGAGGTGAAATCTAATTTGCGTTGGTGCTTACATGGAAACATAAATTTGTCAGAATTCACCAAAATATGTTTGAAGGTTAAATTTTATTGTATTGTTTTAGTCGCTTTCCCAGTGCTGGGACAAAATCCCCAACACTTGCAATTTAAAGAAGGAAAGGTTTATTTTGGCTCACAGTTTTCAGAAGGGTCAGTTCATGGTGGTGAGCTCCAAGGCAGAAACTTCATGGCAGAAAGGTGTGGCGGAAGAGAGCAGCTCACCTCACCGCAGCCAGGAAGCAGACCAGGAGAAGGAGCCAGGGACAAGAATGCACCGTTCCAGGCGCCCCTGGTGACCTGCCTCCACCCAGGCCTCACCTCCCAATGGCACCCACAAGCTCATCAATAGATGAATCCACTAGTGAGTACAGCACCCCATGATCCAACCACCCTCCACACACAGGAGACCTTTGGAACATTTTAGATCTAACCCTTAACATGTATGTATAATATATCTCAAGTCGACAAGCTTAAAAATCAGTGTAGCTTAAATGCAACAAATTAGCATATTTATTTAAATATTTTTTGAAACAACAGAATAGGTAATCTGGCTATTATCTGTTTCTTCTTTGTAAGAGAAAAATCTTTTCTATGTCTTCTACTCTGAATAACTACTTTGAAGATAATAAATGGTACACAATAGACTATTGATATTCTCTTATTATTTTGTAATGAAATTGTTTTTTTAATAAAATAAAAAACAAAGAAGAATTGAAAAAAATCAGTGCAGTTTAATTATTATGCACGTGCGGATTTGGGAATCTTAGAGACATGGATTTGAATCTCATCGTGAAGTCTAAGAATGTCAGTCAGCGGAGAGAAGCTCAAATCGTCTCTTTGGTAACATGGGGAGGGAGGAAGGCTGTTTGGACGATCAAGTCGCCTTGACCTGCAGGTTGCCCCGACAGAGCAGGTTGCTCTATCATTCCAATCTCATTCCTTGCTCCAGCGGGAAAACTAACTGGAGAATGAACATTTCTTGAGTGCTTCTTATTTTTAGGCAC
Organism: Hystrix cristata; assembly: GCA_004026905.1. Lineage (NCBI taxonomy): Eukaryota > Metazoa > Chordata > Mammalia > Rodentia > Hystricidae > Hystrix > Hystrix cristata. The sequence continues at coordinate 33,701 of PVJO010006251.1, read as the reverse complement.
ATGCTTAGCCCTTTACAGACATCTCATTTGATCCTAATGAAAACTTCTTCTTTATTTTTATTTCGAGACAGGGTCTTATTGTGTAGTTTAGGCTGGCCTCAAACTGACAGCGATCCACCTGTCTCAGCCTCCCAAGAGCTGGGATCACAGATGTGTGCCACCATACCCAGCTTCCTCATGCAAAGAGATGATCATGTTCTTATAGTTTAGAAACAGAAAGCACCCAGGAAATGGTAACTTGGCCAAGAGCATTCACAAAGTCAGTATGGAGCTCCAAGTCCTTAGGGCAGTGAGGGAACCTGCCAGTGACTCAGAAGGAACCCTGAGGGTGTCACAGGGCTTTATCTAAAGGAAGTTTTTAATCCAGATAGTCTGAGAGATGATTCTAAATGTCATTCAAATGGGCACTGGCACTGGGCACTTATTATTTTGCTTTTTTTTTATTTTAAAGCTGGATTGAACCTAGGGCCTTGCACATGCTAAGCACACGCTGAGCTACACCCTCAGCTGTATCATTTTAGCTTGTATCCTGTTCAATTCAACTAAATTTGGCCTGAAGATGCCTCCATACTTAAGTCTTTTAGGTAAAGAACTGCAACCTAACTTAATATATAAACTCACTGAAAGCCCAATTTAGGAGTATATACTTTAGTAACAACAGCTGAGTTTCAGCCAATCACAGCAGATGAGCGTCTGTCCATTTCAGATGGCAAATCAGGTTGTGTTCTGTGCAAATAAAAGGAAAGTTATAATGGAAGATCTTCGTGAATCTGAGTAAAGCCATGAAGGAGACAGAACTTATGTGAGACAGGACTTAGGCGAGTTCAAGGCCAGCCTGGGCTACATAGTGAGTTCAAGGCCAGCCTGAACTACACAGTGAGACCCTGTCTCAAAAAAATAATAATTTTTATACTGATGACATATTAAGTGATACTTCAGCTGTATTAGGTTAGTTTAAATAAAATATTTTATTAAAATCAATCTCAAAAAAATAAAAATCAATCTCACTATTTATTGTTACCTTTTTAAGTGGCCACTAGTGCTCACATTTTTTCTACCAGATGGTATTGGTCCCCATCATGGGTAATGATGTCAGAGAGACGGCCAGGCACCGTGGTGCACACCTGTAATCCCAGCGCTCAAGAGGCTGAGACAGGAGGATCGCCTTGAGTTCAAGATCAACCCATCTGGTTAGTGGGTTCAAGGCCAGACTGAACTACACAGTGAGACCCTGTCTCCAAAAGAAAGAAACAGAGACAGAGAGAGAGATTCAATCCTTCCTATTAGCTTGTTATATAACTTTAAGCAATTTACTTAACTTCTTTAAACCTCAATTAACTCATCTGCAAACTGAAAAAGATTATCTCCTGAATAGGCCTATAATGAATATTACATTAGACAGCAGAAAAAAAAAACAAAGCTTGCCCCAGCACCTGACCATAAATATTCATTTTTATTGTTGTTGTCATCATTATTCTCTAATAATTATCAGATAGCTAGCAAAAGAATGCATCAAAATTAATGTCAGTTGCCTATGGGTTCTGATGTTTCATTACCACATAAAGTAATTTCATTTTCCAAAATTAAAAAAAGGGATTTTCATGAGGTTTCTACTAGGTTTTTCTCATATTTGTGAATTTATTTACATTTTAAAAATCACATTTCTGCCAGGCATGGTGGCACACAACTGTAATCCCAGCACTTGGGAGGCAGAGGCAGGAGGATTGCTGCAAGTTCGAGGCCAGCCTGGGCAACATAGTGAGACCCTGTCTCAAAAAAACGAAAAAAAAAACAAAAAAAAAAATCACATTTCTGTGGTTGAGGAAATGCTTTTATTGAAAACAATGAAATGATCCAGGCACGGTGGCGCACACTTGCAATCCCAGCTCTCGGGAGGCTGAGGCAGGAGGACCACTAGGAGTTTGAGGCCAGCCTGGGCTACATAGTAAGTTCAAAGCCCACCTGAACTACATTGTGACACTTTTTCTCAAAAAATAAAATAAAATTATTTATTAGCTTAATTTGACCTCTTTGCTCCGCCATAACTGTCTTGTCTCAGTTCTGTAGCGTCCAGGCCCTTTCCCTGCGTGGGGGAAGGCCGAATCCGGCTGCTGCCTGCGCCCTGGATGCCCCCTTCTTCCCCAACTCTTCTCTCCCTGCCTCAGATCTCAGATTGCACAGGTCCCCTCTCATTTCCTCTCTGAAGCCCACAGCAGACATAGGCCTCTGTCTTGTGCACTTACAGCTCTGTATTGTTTGTTACGGGGGTTTTTTGTTTGTTTTTTCTTTTCTGAAACAAGATCTCACCATGTTGCCTGGGCTGGCCTTGAACTCCTGCGCTCAAGTAAGCCACCTGCCTCAGCCTCCCAAGAACCAGGGAACACAGGCCTGTGCTACCGCACCCAGATTCCCCCTATGTTCTCGCTGTGGCCCTTCGTGCAATCTTAGTTAATTATTTGCAATGTTGGATCTGAGGTGGGCCGATCCCTCCAATCTCAGCTGTGAACTGTGAACTCTATCAGGACAGGAAATGGCGCTGCCTTCTTCCCTCTCTGTCTCTGGCTGGAAGCCCAGGGACACGCATCTAGACATCAGGAAATCAGTATTTATTGAGCGTATCAGTCAGGGTCTCCAGAGGAACAGAACAGATAGGGTGCGTGTATGTGTGTGCGTGTACACAAGTGTGTAAACAAAGAGACATTGTACAGAGCTGGCTCACTTGCACGGGCTGACGCATCCGCAGTCCTGCAGAGTGAGTCGCCAGCTGGAAACCCAGGAGAGCTGCTGAGGACGGGTTATCAGCTCCCTGCTCCTTAGATGCTTCCCCCACGTGTCCCCAAGGCCTGAAACCCGCCTCAGGCACGAGTCTGGGCACAGTAACAATATCTGTCAGTGCTGTCTGTTCTATGTAAGTACTTCCCTGGGACAAGATCTTCTTTCAGATTTAAACCTCTGCCGATCTTACCATTTTTCATGTTTAGCTTATTAACTTCTGCTTCATTCTTTTACGGATCTGTTTTGTTTGTTTGTTTGTTTGTTTTGTTTTTGAGACAGGGTCTCACTATGTAGTTCAGACTAGCCTCAAACTTGCAGCAATCCTCCTGCCTCAGCCTCCCAAGTGCTGGGATTATAGGCACGCACCACCATGCCCAGCTGTCTTGCTGTATATACATTTGCTTGCCTATATGCACCCTACCTCCCCTCTCGATGGTTTCATGCTTCATCGCTATGGAGCACGGCCCCAGGGTTCCTGTAACCCCAGCATTCAGCAGGCTGAGGCAGGAGGATTGCTGTGAGTTCAAGGCCAGCCTGGGCTACATAGTGAGTTCAAGATCAGTATGAACTACATAGAGAGACCCTGTCTCGAAAGAAAAAAGAAAAAGTCTGACCCCAGCTCTGCCGTCTCCTGCTAGAAGCAAGTTAGAGCGAACTCCATGCCGGTTGCCCTCTCCTCTGCGTCTGCCCGCCACAGACACTCTCCTCCCAAGCACAGGCAACCACACAACAAAACGCGTTTCCTCCTGCGGGGCCCACACTGTGCGGCACCCGCCAGAGATAGCAGCAGCCCAGGCAGGGATGCAGGACCACGTGTGTCTCCGGGTGCCCTTTCAGCAGAGCTCAGTGTTGGCTGCGAACTCGGGCAAGGGGACGGGGAGAAGTGAGGCTTGCTCCTCCTGCCGTAAGACTCCTGGACAGATAAAACAGTGACTCGTCCCAGGCCGGCTGTGGGGTGCTGTCACAGGAGTCTTGTGACCCACCTTCCGTCAGTCTATCTGGTGAGACAGGGCTGGAAGGCAGACCTATTCTAGGTGTTCCCTTAGCCTCACCCCACCACCTAGTCCCAGAGTCACTGAACCCAAACCAGGTTCCAGCCACACTGCTGGGTCTAAATTTCCAGGGAATTTTGTTTGGGTTTGGTTTGTTTTTTGCTGTGTGGTTCAGGCTGGTCTTGAACTCACAGAGATCCTCCTGCCCAATCCTCCCGAGGGGGCCGGCCGGGTTATGGGTATCCTGCCACTACACCTGGCGATTTGCATTTTTAATGAGGCCTTGGATCCTAGAGGGGCTGTGGCCACTCCTGGATGACATAGTCTCAGTTCCCCTCCCCGCTTAGTGTCCTGGAACAGCTCGATGGCCTTGTTCCTGTGTGCCCAGAGATTATGGAGGCAGGCACCGTCCTGGCTCCCTGGAGGCAAGACGGGTTCGGAGCACCTAGGGGCTTCCTCCACGCCCCACAGTTAGTTCATCAGTGCAGAGTGGGGACACGAAGCTCCACCTGATGGCCTTGATCCTCCACTAAGCCACAGCCACCCGTGTCAGGGAACCAGGATGCGGGTTCTCTCCCTCTGGGAAAACGGCCTGCAAAGGGCAACCACTGCTGTTCCACTCAGTGCATGTCGTCTTCCGGGCACCGCCGTGTTTCTCGCCTCTCTGTGACACCTCCTGGTCCTGCAGGTCTGGGAAGCACCAGTTGAGCTGCGTAATGAGAGTGGGGCTGAGCAGCTACCCCAAGGGCACAGCTGGGCCTCCCAGATAAGTGATGGCCGCTGGACACCAGCCAGGGAGGCACCGAGGGCTGGAAATCTGGGCGTCACACCCAAAGCCACTCCAGCTATAGTGGGTCCAGTTTTCCCTTCTTCAGAGCTTCTGTGTGGCCTCCTCTTCCTTGCATTAGGCGTCTGCTTGCCTTTTTATGCCGTCTTCCTTCAGCGACTTCTCCCAGGCCCTTCAGAGTTTCTGAGATAAACCAGGTGTGATGGCCCACACCTGTAATCCCAGCACTTGGGAGGCTGAGGCAGGAGGATAACCAAAAGTTGGAGGCCAGCCTGGGCTCCTTAGCAAGTTCAGGGCCAGTCTGAACTACACAGCAAGACCCAGTCTCAACCCCCGCACACGCAAAAGTATCTGAGATAGAGGCTTTAAGGGCTGCAGGTGAATCTTACCTGTGAAGTCTTCTTTCATCTCATCAACAGCTGGCCTCCCAGGTAAACATTTCCCTTGGTTCCCATGACATCGCCCTTTTAGGTCATCCACCAGCTTTAGACTCCCAGCGCCTGTGACTCATGTACACACAGCATTCCCATCTCCGCCCCTTGGTGGCCGTGTCGCCGGGAGAGCTTGGCATGGCAAAGAAAAGGGTCCGTGTGGGCAGGAAATGGCTGCTGGCGCCTCCTGTGAGCCCCGCGGCACTGCCTGCTCCCAGGGCCTCCCGGAGGCCAGCAGGGTCTGCTGGAGCAGAAGGGAAGCAGGTACCACTCCAAGGTGGCACCAGAGGAGACCTAGCATCCCACAGGACATCCCCTCTCTTCCTCTACTTCACCACAGCACTTCCGGGTTTGTCTTTCTGCACCTCCTTTTCTGGACAGAGAAGCGAAGCCCATCCCCCCAGACTGTGCAGTGCCAGGGGCTCAGCCGCCGCCCTCCAGCCCTGGAAGTCTGCTTGGTCCTGCTCAGCCTGGAATGAGCAGCCGTGGGCCCGTGCTCTGCAGGGAAGTGGAGGGGAGCGTGGTGAGCTCTCAGGGGACCTCCTGGATGCAGGGCGCTCTCTCTGAGCTCCACTGGAGAAAGGCCATTTAGGTGAAAAGTGGGGTCTGCCTGTCCCCCTGCTCTCCAGAAGTCACCCTCCTCCCAGCCCTTTGTCCTTAAAGTTTGCAGACTAACCACCCAGGAGAGAGAGCAAGACGGGAGCTTTCTCAGGGTTTTGTAGCCCCTTTGGAAACCTCTGCTTTGTGTTTATGCAGTATGACTGACAGAGTGCTTTATGTGTTATGTATAAGATACCAAAACCAGATTCCTGGGTTCAAAGCTCACACTGGGCACAGTCTTATTTACTTTCTTATTGCCGAGACAAATTATCCTATGCCCACAAATTAAAGAAGGAGAGGTTTATTTTGGCTCACAGTTTGTAGAGGTTTCAGTCCATAGTCTGCTGGCCCCAAGGCAGGGGAGCATGGCAGAAGGCCTGGCAGAGCCGGAGACAGTCCCTGGCATGGCAGGCAGGAAGCAGTGAGATCAAGGGAGGAGGAGAAGGTAGACCCTGCAAGGCCACGCCCACCATGACCCACCTCCTACAACCAGGCCTCCCCCGCCCCCAGTTTACAATTAGCTATAAACTCATCAGCAGACTAAACCTCTGTGGGTGTCACACCTATAATCCAGTCACCTCCTAAAACTGCAACCTCTGAGCACAGGAAGCCTTGGGGGACATGTAGATGTGAGCCATAACAGGCACTTAGCAACTGTGTATCCTTCAGCAACCTGTACCCCTCTGTGCTGTGATATCTTTTGTGTGTGTGTGTGTGTGTGTGCGCGTGTGTGTGTGTGTGTGTGGTGCCGGGGCTCGAACTCCGGGCCTTGTGCTTGTGAGACAAGCACTCTAACCACTGAGCTAAATCCCCAGCCTGTGCTGTGATGTCTTTATAAGGGGTATATGAGACTACCTCATGGCATTACCAAGAAGATTAAATGTGTTCTGCACTTAATTCATTAAGAACAGTGCCCCGCATATTGTAAGGTCTCAATAAATGTTATGTAAATGTACAGATGTTCCTCAATTAATGTGGGAGTCACCTCCTGAGAAACCCACTGGAAGTTGAAAATCTCATCAGTCAAAAACTCATTCCCAGGGGTTGGGGATTTAGCTCAAGTGGTAGTGCATTTGCCTAGCAAGCACAAGGCCCTGAGTTCGATCCCCAGCACCCCCTGGCACCCCCCCAAAGAACTTCATACAGTACCCTCGCACAGCCTGACTAGCTCACGTCTGCATTTATTATAAGATGTTAGGAAAGTATCTCAACCATCCTGTGCCTTGGCTTCCTCATCTGTGAAAGGGGACACCAAAGGTACTGGCCTCCTAGTGCTGTGGTGAAGATTAACATTAATAAGTGCAACCAAAATGTTTACTGTCCTTATTTCAATTTCTCAACCCCTTCGTGCATTTTTACTTAGGAAACAACGGAGGCCGAGCCACGAACTTGTCCCAGGCAGCCCATCCAGAGCCTGGCTGGGGTGAGGTTTTAGACTCAGGTGTGGCAGATTCCAGGGCCTGGGCTTGCTGGGAAGTGACCTTCACCCGGCCCTGCAGCAGGGAAAACAAACAGGCTGAGTGGCCCAAGCTGGCTTTGACACATCCTCCTCCAGGCCTTGGCCCACCTGAATGGCCAATCCGAAGGCAGCCTGGGGAGGAGGGGCGGGGCCTTCAGGTTGGCATAGCAACAGAAATGGGGCAAACAAACTGACCTGGAGTTTGGGGTGGGGTTGTTTATTACTAAGGAATCAATGTTAAAGGCTACACAGTGGAGAGCCAAGGGCTTCGAGTCTAAACAAAACAGTCCTGGTGGCTACTAGATTCAAAGTGCACTGCAGCCCAAGCCTGGTGACAAACTCCCCGTCCAGAAACTTCTCTACACATTCCAGGACAGGGAGCCTGACCTTTCCTGAAAGAGGCTCCCGGGGGGGATGAGAGCCACAGGAAGTGGATCGAACACCTGACATTTTTATGGTTCCTGCTTGAAACTATGTGGAAAAGTTAGCCATGTTCTGATCTCCAAATGTCATCTTCAAAACACTCTTAGAAGCCAGGTGTGATGGCCCAGGCCTGTAATTCCATAACTTGGGGAGGCTGAGGCAGGAAGATAGAAAAGTTGGAGCTGAACCTTGGCAATTTAGCAAGACCGAGTCTTGCAAAAAAAAAAAAAAAAGTCTCAAAAAATAAAAAAGAACTGGGGATGTAGCTCAGTGCAAAGGCTCAGGGTTCAATCCCCTCAGTACCATAAAAAAAGTTTTTTGTTTTTTGTTTTTTGTGTGTGTGCTGGGAAAAAAGCAAACAAACAAAAGAACCTGCTCTTGGAATACAATAAGTTATCAAAATCAAAAAAAACACCCACAGCAGACCAAGTAGATACACACACATCTTCTAGGTACACCACTATTGCTTGTAGGATGTACTGTTCAACAAAGTCGCCATTCATTCACGGCCAGCCTGGGCTACATAGGGAGTCCAAGCCCAGCCTGAACTACACAGCAAGATCCTGTCTCCTAGAGAGAGAGAGAGGGAGAGGAGCAGGGCGGCTCAAGAAGGAAGAACTCTGCGCAGCTGCAGCAGTGAGGAAACAGGCTCCTATCAATGCGAAGAATCTCTAGAGGAACTTAAATTTATTGAGAGAGCAAGAAAGAATCTTAGCAACTGGAGTAAACAAGCATCCAACTCCAGTAAGCCAGTGCTGTCCTGGAGAAGCAAAATGCTAGCTACTTAAGTAACCTGAAATTTCCCAAGTAGTCAGAGTAAAACATTAGGAAGCAGCAGGCGAAATTAGTTTGAAGAACATTTTATTTGACCTCACACAAGATTTTTTTTAACATGCAATCCATTTTTAAAATACATTAATGAGGCCCAGCATGGTAGTGCACACCTGTAACCCCAGCACTCTGGGAGGCTGAGGCAGGAGGACACCAAGTTCAAGTTCGGCTTGGGCAATTTACCAACTTAGGAGAACCTGTCTCAAAAAAAACAAATAGAAAGCTTGGGGGATATAGCTCAGCGAAGGGCCTGCATTCAATCCAAGCTGCAAAAACTAAAAAGGTTAAAAAAAAAAAAAAAAAAGAAGCAACAAGACCTATCATGTACAGGTACAAATCCCCTATGATGAATGTTATCACTATGCATATGTAAAATGTACTACTAAAATAAAATTTTAAAAAATAAAAAGTAAATAAAATTTAAGTATACATATGTATTATTTTACATTTTTTTCCATGCAAAATCTTTGAAATCCAGCATGTGTTTTATATGTAAAACTCATCTCAGTCATACCAGTCACATTTCAAGTGTTCAAAACCACATGTGGTAGGGTATGGCGGTAGAGTGTGATCCCAGCACTCAGGAGACTGAGGCAGGGGAACTGCTGTGAGCTCGAGGCCAGCCTGAAGTACATAACAAGACCCTGAGTCAAAACACAAACCAGCCAGGGATTTAGCTCAGTGGTTAGAGTGCTTGCCTTGCAAACATGAGGCCCTGAATTCGATTCCCGGTACCAAAAAAAAAAGAAAAACCAAAAAGCCACATGTGGCCGCTGGCTGCCATCTCGAACAACACAGATGGAGGCCTGACAACCTCCTCTAGTCCCTGTTTCGGGCATAGTGGCAGCCCTCAAGGGCTGTAATGCTCTTCTAGGTTACTGTGAGAGCCCCCATTTCCACTTCTGTCAGTCCCATTTCAAGACTTACTCTTTCGGGGCCAGTTTCAAACTTTGCCACCACTTGGGGACAGCTGTGTCCTTTCCAGCCAGTGGCTCTGGAAGCCGATCAGAGGCCATGTGCGCGGCTCCTGCTGGTGTCTTGCTGGCATCCTCAGAAGTCCCCTACCACCCCTGGCACCCCAGGGCTGTCTTCGTTGGGGACACTTCTCTGTGTTCACAGAGCAGACTACATCGTGTGGCGCCCCGTGTAGACTGGAGCGACCTCTGCCTGGCTCAGAATCACCAGAGTCTTCTCTCTGCTGCATGGCGACGAAGTAGAACTAGAAATCAATGTCAGTTATGCCTGAAGCACAGTGTTCCTATTCTGACTCTCTCTCTTCCCAGGTTTCCAAGATGCCAAAAGCTCCTGCCTGAGCCCCCTAGAAATCCTCCCAGGAGCTTCCCACAGCCACCTCCCTCGCTTTGTCAGCGGCTTGCAGGGGGCAGGCGACGAGCCAGGGCCCCTCTGGACGGTGTGGGAGGGCAGGTGAGATGTGCCTAAGGCCACGCGGACAACAGGACCACACCGAGGGAGGGAGAGCCTCCCATCTTCCAGACTAACAGCCCGTTGTACATTCTGCTCATGCACCAGATTTTCCGCTAAAGGGACAGAGAAGCTGGCAGAGATTATAATCTCGTTCCCCCAATCACAAAGACCTCCTCGGTAGACTGTAGACACGACCCCAACTAGGCCCTGACTCCACAAACATCAGTTCTTGTGGCAATGAACTGAAGGTACCGGGAGATCCTTCCGGTGATGTGGGTCGCAAACCAGAAGTGGCAAAGCTGTGATTAGGTGTTAATGTGGTTCTGCTCCCAACAACAAAACACTTAGCCATCAGCCCCAAAACAGACAGTTTTGACATCAAGGGCAAGAACAAGGTAAAGTAATACCCTAAGAAGTTTTTGTTTTGTTTTGTTTTGTTTTGTTTTTTTAAACACTAAGATGGAGTCTTGCTATGGAATCCAGAATTGCCTTGAACTCACTGTGTAGCCCAGGTTAGCCTCCAGTTGCAGATCCACCTGCCTCAGCCTCCTAAATGCTCAGATTACAGGCATGCACCACCACACCTGGCCAAAAAAAACCCTTTAAAAAAAAAATAGATCACCAGTGTGGCACCCAAGAGTCATACTAAGGATTGCTTTCTAGCAATATTTTAGATCTAGGGAGAAAAACTCTCCTTGATTACATTCTAACACATCCGTGCGTTAGTGGGGAAATAAACAACCACAGTGGCATGCGGGTTAGCAGCCTTTGTACCCAAATGGAGACCAGGCAAGGTAATTTATCAAATATGTGGTAGCATCAGTTTAGCGTTTGTGGGAGCTAAATGTGCGTGTGAACAGCTATAACGCTGACTTCCATAAATAAATGTGATGGTGAAATGACCCGGAGTGGAACATTATTATTTATTGTAAACTAAAAGGGACTGTTCGTTTGTGATGTATTTTAAATTACTGAGTGCCTTCAAATAGCTGGTGGGGCCCTTTACCTCCCCCACCACCTCCCCCTCTGGGGCAGCTGCGGGAGCCTCTGACAAGCAAGCCACAAAAGTTGGGGCTGATTCGGCAGTGGGCAGAAGGCTGTGCAATCATCAGGTCTCCACCTCACCTTCAGGTCTTCCCCAAACCCACAGCCTAAATTATCTCTTGCCAGGCATGGTGGAGCACGCCTGTAATCTCAGCACTCAGGAAGCTGAGGCAGGAAGATCACCACAAGTGTGAGGCCAACCTGAACTACATAAGGAGACCTTGTCTCAAAAAAACCAAAAATAAATGAACGTGAAATAAGGTGAAAAGGAACAAAGCCTCCGGAGTGCTGGGATTACAGGTGTGCGCCAACACACCCAGCGATTCTCTATATATTTTAGATATAAAACCATACCAAATGTACAGCGTGCACATATTTCGCTCTTCGAAGGTCATCTCTGTTGATCATCCCCAACCATGCAGAAGCGTTTTAATCACACTCTAAACCCACTGGTCTATTTTTTGTGTGTGTGGGTTTTTTTTTACTTCGTGCCCGGGATCGAACTCAGGGCCTTCTGCTTCCAAGGCAAGCACTCTAACCACTGAGCTAAATCCCCAGCCCCACCCCGCTTGTCGATTTTTGCTTCCATTGCTGCCGTTGGGTTTGCTTCCACCTTTCCCAAAACCCCCGCGGACTGGGGCCCCGCGTCACACCCAGCATGCGCAGCGTGTGGGTGTCAGAGGAGCAGATCCGCTCAGACTGTTAAACTGCTTCTCCCCGGGAGCAGGGCTGCCACCGTCCAGGTCATCACGGCCTTCCAAGCTTTCTCATGCATCTGACTCACCCGTTGGGTAATATTTAAGAAGTTTTCCTTTTCTTTCTTTTTTCTTTGAACTCGCTGTGGAACCCGGGCTGGCCTGGAACTTGCCCCGGCGCTCCTGCCTCAGCCTCCGGAGTGCTGGGAAGGCCAGTTCTTTGGCTACCCTTGGAGGGCATGGGTGCTCACCTTCCCAGGCAGCAGCCAGCATGGCCTGCGGGAAGTAACCTGTGTGTCGGCCTGCCTGTGTCTTCACACGCCTGGTAGCGCGCTCACGATGGAGATCGGGGCTGGAGCTCGGAGGTGAGCACCTGCCCGGTGTGCCCAGGTCCGGGCTTCAATCCCCAGCTCGGGAAAAGAAATCCAGAATGCAGCGTGTGCACACTACGGTTTCAAGAGTCAGCGAGTCAGAGACGTTAACGCAGAAAGGACTGCCGAGTCAGGCCTCGCGAGCTCACAACCTCTCAGTAGCCAGATTAGTCGTTTGTTAGAAAGAGGCGGCTCAATGAGGCCTGAAGGGAGCAGCAAGAACAAGCTCATCGAAGGGGAGGAGCAGAAGTTCAACTCAAACTAGCTGCCGACACACTTGAATATCTCTCACTAGGCCAGATCTTTGTTTAATAATAAAAAAAAATTTTGAGACAAGATCTCGCTACATAGCCCAGGCTGCCTTCGAACTAGTGGTAATCCTCTTGCCTCAGCCTCCTGAGTGCTGGGATTACAGCCCTCCACCACCATGCCTGGCCATGTTCTACTTTCTGTCTCTGTGATTTCGACTAGTCTAAATACCTCCTATCAGTGGAATCATACAGTGTTTCTTTTTGTCACTTTTCACTTAGCATAACATTTTCAAGGTTCATCCGAGAGGTACCACGTACCAGAATCTCTATCTTTGTCCGAGGCTGCATAGGATTCCACTTTGTGTATACACCACAGCGTGTATCGGCGACCCCCATTGCCAGACACCTGGATTGCCTCTACTTTTTGGCTATTGTGAATAATGCTGCTACGGACATGTATTTCTTCTAGACTCTTCTTTCAGTTATTTTGGATATCAACCCAGATCGGTGGCACCCACCTGTAACCTCGGCACCCTGGGAGGCTGAGGCAAGAAGGATCCCAAGTTCAAGGCCAACCTGGGCAATTTAGTGACTTAGGGAGATCCCGTCTCAAAATAAAATATATATAAAAGGGGCTAAGACTATATAACTCAGTGGGAAGGCCCCAGGTTCAATCCCGAGCAGCAAAATAAAGTATCTTTTGGACACATATGTGGAAGCGGACTTGCTACATCACATGGCAGTTCCGTTTTTAATGTCTTTTAAGACCCACTGAGTTCTGTTCCATCGCTGCTACACCATTTACTTTACAGTCAACCTTGCACCGTCTCCCAGTTTCTCCACAGCCTCATCAACACTTGTCATTTCCTGTTCTTCTGCTAGTAGGAACCTTAATTTCTTTGTGGTTTTGACTTGCATTTGTCTAATGATTAGAGGTGTTGGGCATCTTTTCCTTTGCTAGTTGGATATTTGTGCATGCTCTTTGGAGAAAAGTCATTCAAATCCTTTTTAGCTGGGTGTGGTGGTACATGCCTGTAATCCCAGCACTCTGGGAGGCTGAGGCAGGAGGATCCCAAATTCAAACCCAGCCTGTGCAATTTAGCGATTTAGTGAGACACTGTCTCAATAATAAAAAGTTCAAAAAGCGCTGGGGACGTGGTTCAGTGAGAAGGGGCCGGGTTCAAGCCCCACTACAATCAAGGCTTTTTTATTTGGCTTGTATGTTTTATTGCTGTGGAGACCACTTTATTTTAAGGGATGGGCACTGGTTCAAATTTTGTAAAATAATTGCTTTCAAGCATGCATAAAAAATATGCTTTGAAGAAGTATAAGGTCCGGAGACCTCCATCAGTGAGGTCCAGCACTGATCGGAATCCAGCACCATCACCTCACAGACGAGCAAAGCCGGTCGTGGCTCACAGACGTCGTGACTTGGGTGTGCCTGGCCCACGCACACGGTTAGGAGCCAAGCAGGCCGGCTCCAGGCCTCCGACCAGCAGCTGCCGAAGCTTCTTGAATGGCTCATGGCAGCCCAGCACCTCACATGGTCGAAGAGCTCCCGGCTTGCCAGAGTCGTGCCTGGACTCGGGGACTTGTGGGGGGACGTGCAGAGGGCAGCAGCGCAGACAGCAGGGCCCTTCGGAGAGGGACTTTCTCGCTCTCTCTGGATCTGTCCATTATAGGCGGACACTGGACAAAGGGAAGCCTGTCTGCCACTCCAGCCACTGCCCGGAGGCCCTCGACTTCTCCCCGAGTGACTTCCCTTTGATGTTATTTATAAAGTGGAAAATGACCTTGCAGCCTGGCAGAGCGAGGCCATGCGGGGGACGGGACGGGGACACCTAGCAGGCCTCCTGCTGGGGATGGCAGGTGGATTCCCAAGAGTGCAGGCGGCACGAGAACTTGGAAAACATTGTGATGTGGATGCTGCTCTCTAGGGAAGGACTGAAGAAACATTCTCCAGGCAAAATGGTAAACTCGTGTAAATGTCCGGTTTGGAAACGCGAAGGGGCATCTCTTGTGGGAAAGAGTCTCGCTCTGGCCTGGCCTGGCTCAGGGAATGGACACTGGCTGGGGGTGCTGAGGGGTCCCATGCTTCTCACCACCCACTCCATCCCTTCCTGATGTTGGGGGAAGCTACACAGACCGGGGCTTCCTGTCTTGCTGATGGCGGCGTTTAATCACACAGAAGCGACCTAAATCACAGATGTCTGTCCTCCTGCCTGCTTCAGCTTCTGCAGCCTCCATTGGCCTGGGGATGGAGAAGCCAGGCAGAGGCGTCGGAAACTGTACTGAGCGAGGGGCCTCGCCCAACCTCCCTGGTTCCTAGAGACCAGCCTGGGACTTTCGGTGCCTGGAGCAAGCTGAGCAGGCAGCTACAAGCTCCGACCACGCCGGTTGCTGCGGCTGCCTTCCCCTGATGGTGGGGCCTGGTGTGGGGCCCAGGAAAGTCGGAAGAGAGAACACCTGGAGGATGCTCAGATAAAACTGCCCGCTACACGCTGTGGGCTGCAACCAGTTGTTTTATCTACGTTCTAGGATTAAGTGTGGGTGACGCAACTGTGCTGTAAGACCGTCTGAATGGTGCTTTTTTGTTTCTTTTTGGTTTTTGTCTTTTGAGACAGGCTGTCGCTTCATAGCCCAGGATGGCCTCGAATTTGTGGTGATCCTCCAGCCTCAGTCTCTCAAGTTCTGGGATTGTAGGCATGTGCTACGGCACCCAGCTAGGTCTTATTTTTTTTTTTTTTTTTGCTTTCTTTAGTAGTATATGTTTGCATCACATAATAATTATATTCATCGTGGGGAGCTGGTACATGGACATAACACATCTTAGTTCCTTTCTCATCTTCTTCTCCCCCAACAGCCCTTTCCTTTTGCAAAAGACCTGTTGGCCGGGGATTTAGCTCAGTAGTTACAGTGCTTGCCTACCAAGACCCTGAGCTTGATCCCTGGCGCGCGCGCGCACACACACACACACACACACACGCAAAAGACCTGTCTTCCTGATTCCTATTATCTATCTTTTATTTTGCTCTTTAATTTATTTATATTTTGAGTTTCTCACATAAGAAAGCATGTGGCCAGGCATGGTGGTACACACCTGTAATCCCAGCACTCAAGAGGCTGAGGCAGAAGGATCACCATGAGTTTGAAGCCAACCTGGGCTACATAGTGAGTTCAAACCAGCCTGAACTACATAGCTAGACCCCGTCTCAAAAAAAAAAAAAAAAAGCTTGCATGTCTGAATCATTTCACTTAACATTATGATCTCAAGGTGCATTCGTTTTCCTATAAATGACTCAGGTTTATCTCTTTATGGCAGAGTAGTATTCCATTGTGTATAAGCACTATCTTCTTTATCCATTCATCCAGTGGTGGACATAGAAGCCACTTCCAAAATTTAACTATTATAAATTATGCTGGTATAAATGTGGGTATGTATGGATCACTATAGTATTTATATATATATATATATAGTATGTTTTTAACTCTTTCAGGAAGATACTAGAGGGGAAACAGCTGGGTCAAATAGAATTTCTAGTTTTAGTTTTTTGAGGAATCCCCATACTGATTTCCATAGTGGTTGTACCAGTTTGCATACCCACAAACAGTGTAGCAGGCTTCCTCCCTGCCTCCGGCCTTGCCAACATTTGTTATTATTTGATTTCTTGATGATTACCAAGGCTGTAATCATCCCCTCCTGTAATTCATTCCCTCCTTCCCTTCTCCCCCTCCCTTCTCTCTCCCTCTCTCTCCACACCCTCCTCCTTTTTCTCTCACGTAGTTCCCACGGTTTCCTCCCAGGCCTGAACACTCACTCTCTGGATTATGTTTGGATCTCTTCAGGGCCAGGGTCTCTCCACATCCCCAAATCCCCCCTAGGTGCAGTACAGTCCCCTGGACAAACGGATCGGCCAAGTTCCCAAAGCTCCAGCCTAGTCCTGCTCCAGCTGGCCTGGCCCCTGCTGGGTGCAGAGAGACAAGGGACAGAGGTCAGATGGCATCAGAACTGTCATGCTGTTACAGCAAAGTCTTGTACCTCTTTGAGAAACCAAGCACCACTCAGAGAGTTGGAGAACTCAAGTTTATTTACATGGACAGACCCGGGGGAGTTTACACTCTAAAAACTCAGCCCCAACAAACCAAGAGAGCAGAATTTATTTGTGAAACCCCATCCCATTAAGATTTTTAGGGTACAAACTAAATTCATTGATTGGATACATTGCTTTTCACCATATTCCAATACATTGATTGCATTGGTTACAACACCTTTCACCTACTTCGCCTAAGAATGCAGTTACCTCATTCCCTAAGGGTCCCTGCTGTGTCAATTTGCTTAGTCCTGCTGTTTCTCTTTGCCTTCTTCACAAGGGGGCTCAAAGGTCAGCCCTCCTTAGCAGGACACAGACACAGTCTCAACATTTGTCACATCTTTGTGATACATCACACCAGGCACAAAGTGTAGCGGGTGCTGTTACACCCATCACACTCCAATGACGTTTTACTCCTATCGGTGGGGAGCAAGCAGAGTGGGGCAGCAGCCCTGGTGCAGCTGCAGGCACCCTAAGGGAGTGGGAAGGTGTCATGGGCCTGTCATCAGTCAGGGCTGCTGCAAACCTGGCGAACGAGACTAACGAATGAGTGGGGGCTGCACAGCAGGCTTACAGAAGCAGAACAAAGCACGAGTTACTGGGACAAAATCTCAGTTTTCTTCCTCAGTGTAGATTTCTCATTATTATCTGTTTTTGTCTGCTAAGCAGAATTACAATGCAGGCAGATGCTTGTCTCCCGGGCCCCTTTCTCACGAAGTCAAAGCTGTCCTGAGGCCGGCTGTCCCTTGTGACCAAGGCCCCCTGTGTTGTGTCCTCTGTTATTATCACATGGTCAGCATCCAGCAGAGCCTTGCCCCGAAATTGCCAAGAGAATCACAAAATTAACCCAGCGCCGCCAAGCAGTCATCTGCTTGCTGTCACAAAACTCTCTGGTTTCATCTCGATGGCTCCCTCCGACTTCCTGCCCAGCGCCTGAGTGAGGCGTACACCAGGCGCCATCCCGCACCACCGGGGCTGCAGCATGTAATCATTTATCATTTGCACAGCGCCTGAGAGGAGTTGCCTGGATGCATCTTTTTAAACACCAAAAATTCCCATCCTTAGTTGCTCTTGTTTTGTTTTGCTTTGCTTTGTTTTGT
The DNA here is from genome assembly GCA_004026905.1 of Hystrix cristata. Lineage (NCBI taxonomy): Eukaryota > Metazoa > Chordata > Mammalia > Rodentia > Hystricidae > Hystrix > Hystrix cristata. The sequence goes on along the minus strand of PVJO010006251.1, from coordinate 16,426 downwards.
TTTTGAGAGGCACTAGTGATTAAACTCTGGGCCATCACACTGAGCTACATCTCCAGCCCTTTTTAGTGGATTATTTCTTTGTAATTAATTTTTATTAGCATATGTTTTTGATATACAGTGTAATACTTACATTCATCTTGGGGAAGTGGTATATATACATATGACACCCTAATCTTTTGTACTTCTCCTTCCCCTACTCATCCTCCTGTCTCGCCCCTTCCAGGCCCCCTTCCCACCTCCACAGAGCACCCCATTTTATCTTTTGAGACAGGTTCTTGCTACATCCCCTAGTTGCCCAGGCTGGACTTGGACCCGTGATCCTCCTGCCTCAGGCTCGCAGAGTGTTAGGATTACAGGCGGGCACCATACCCAGCTGCAGCCTTAGTTCTTTCAAACAGCACTATATGCACTTCTAGTTTATTCAGTCAACTAATATTAATCAAGTACCTGCAATGTAGCAAGCACTTTTCTAGATACAGTGGCAAACAAGACAAAGCTTCCAGGTTGGGGATTTAGCTCAGGAGGAAGCACAAGGCCCTGAGTTCGATCCCCAGCACTGCCCAGCCCCCAAAAACATAAAGCTTCCATCCTCTTAGAGCTTATTGTAATCTGATAGAGGTAGGTAATAAACAGAATTTCAAATCATGATAAGTACCACTGGTGGGAAAAAGCCATATACCTGAATTCCCTTTAGATAATAACTCTACGGTCAGGATGACAGTGACCAAATCTGTCTCCATGCTGGTTCACAGCAGGCATTTAGCAAAGGTTATTGGATGGATGGATGGAAGGATAGATGGATGGTCAGAGAGAAGCACAGGTGAAGGGATGGACTGATGGATGGGTGGAGCTTGGCATTCACTTTACATCCTAGAAAGCCATGTTTATTCTCCGGTGAAGCTTCGCCGCGCCCGGTGCACATTTAGTGAGCCCCTACTGTGTGCCAGACACAGTGCCGGACCCCGGGAATAAAGATGCATAAAAACATCCTTGGCCTGTGAGCGCACGCGAGCCCTGGGGAAGCCCCGCCCTCCCAGGGAAGCACCCGTGGGGGGCGCAGGGAGCCCGAACGGAGTGTGACTCCGGCTGCGTTTGGAAGAGGCCGCCTGGCGCAGATGGGCGCCGAGCGGAGCGAGCGCGCGGACAGGGAGGCGCCTCTGTTCCCGAAGGTCAGCGGCGCTGGACGGTCAGGGACAGGGAAGTCGCTAAGCAAGTCGTTGCCTAGAAACCTTGTCCAGCACAAAGTGTCGCTTTTCCACCTTGCTTTGTCTCTACTCTGGGTGTCCCAGTCCGTGTCCTTCTGTGCCTGGGCACCGCAAGGCGGTGTGGACGCCCGGCCTCCCGCGGCTGCAGCTGCGGATCTGATCCTGCCCTTCTGGTCAGCCGGGCTCCCTTTACAAAGGGACTAAGGAATGTGCTCCCCTGGGGGCCCAGATTTAATGGCACCCTGGTATTTATAAATAAGGTTCAGTTTCCCAGGCCCTAGGTGTGGTGGCACATGCTTGTAGTCCCAGCGCTTGGGAGGCTGAGGCAGGAGGATCTCCACGAGTTTGAGACTAGCCTGGACTACATAGGGAGACCCTGTCTAAAAAAAAAAAAGGTTAGATTTTCCAGTCTAAAAGAAGTACATAGCTGGGGATTTAGCTCAATGGTTAGAGCACTTGCCTAGCAAGCACAAAGCCCTGAGTTCAATCCCTGGCACCAAAAAAAAAAAAAAAAAAAGTACATAGGTCCTGCAGAAAACAGAGAATAAAAGGTAAATAACAATGAGTCAATCACGTGGAGAGCACCATTGTATTTTGGAGTATTTCCTTCAAGTCTTTTTTTTTCTGTGAGCAGACACACTTGTATGTTTACAGACTCCTATATACTGCACTGTCTGACAATTCAATGAACAAACGAACACATATAATTTTTTAAATTTTGTTTTTATACAATTAATATCAAATATGTATCATATGGAAAGTTACCTTTTTTTGAGACAAGATCTCTCTATGTAGTCCAGGCTGGCCTTGAACTCACTATGTAGTCCAGGCTGGCCTCAAACTCCCAGCAATCTGCCTGCCTCAGCCTCCCAAGTGCTGAGATTACAGGTGTACGCCACCAGATCCTGCTCAGAATTTTATTTTTTACTTTTTTTGGGGGGGGTGCTGGGGATCAAACTTGGGTCCTTGTGCTTGCAAGGTAAGCACTTTAACCACTGAGCTAAATCCCTAGCTATTTTTTACATCTTGCTCTCTATATTTTGAGTACTATGTATTTTACTATATAGATTTTTAAAGCATTTTATGAATGAACAACTAGTACATAATCTTACTTTTGCATCGCTGAAGATCTCCTTAAACCAGATTCCTAACCATGAAATTAATAGGTGAAAGAATAAACATGTGAGTGGGGCAGTGTGGGGGATCAAATCCAGGGCCTCTGCCTGCACGCTAGACGCAGGCTGTGCCACTGAGCCCTCCCCCAGTCAGAGAGAACCACTTCAGGGTTCCTGGTGTTGTTCACCACCTGCGGGCTTCAGATGGAAATAAACCTCAAACGCCCAAGCCTGTGAGCCCTGCTCCCCTCCGCCCTGATTCTCATCGCCTCCACCAGCCACAAGGGCCTTTGGCGGGTCCTGGGCTAGGCGGGAGCTCAGTGACTCGGGCCCACACAGGAGACAGCCAGCCTTCAGTGTTGCAAACCACACCACCATCTTCAAGGTCCTTCTGCTTTCTCTAACCATTTCTAACACAGATGCTGCGCCTTTGTTTCTCCGGCCTTCTTCATCTGAGCCACATCCCCAGCCTTTTCTGAGATAAGGTCTGGCCGTTACCCAGGATGGTTTAAACTGGTGATCCTCCTGTCTCAGCTTCCCAAAGTGCTAGGCCTACAGGCATGTGCCGCAACACGCGATTCATTTTTCATATTCAGTGCAGTCTGAGATGGGATTTAAATGAGTAGTTTTGCCTTTCCTCCAAACATAACTTGCAGAAAACAGAATTTGAATGTTATCTTGGGTCCTGGCAGCAGGGTAACGTGTACCATTGCGAGTGCATTTGTCAAACCCGTGCCTGTGCCCTGGGAGGCTTCACGTGTTTGGGGTTTTTTTTTGATGTTGCTGAGATTTGGGGGAGTCTTGTTTTTTTTGTTTGTTTTTTTGGTGCCGGGGATCGAACTCAGGGCCTTGTGCTTTCTAGGCAAACACTCTAACCACTGTGCAAATCCCCAGCCGGGAGTCTTGTTTTTTGTTGGGTTTTTATTTCGGTTTCTCTGTCTTTTTGCCGAGGCAGGCACATGCCGGGCAAGCCCTCTGCCACTGAGTCAGGCCCCAGCTGTGTGGTTTTTAGTGACTGAGACCCCGAACACGGTTCGCTTCCTGGAAGCCTCCCTGACTGCTGTTTCTATTCACAGCATCTCTATTTTGCTGAATGGTTTTTCGTAGCAGTTATTACTATCTTTTACTTTTTTACTTCTGCTTCGCCGTCTCTTACTAGAAGCATAAGCAGGACAGAGTTGCTTGTTCACTCAGGCAGCCCCCCGTGTTTAGGGAACTCTGCCTGAGTCTGGACTCATGCTCGGCCTGGGGTGGAGAACTGCAGAAAAGCACTGGACTGCTCCCAGAGCTTGCAGCCAAACCAGAAACATCAGCGAAGAAAGACAGCGGTCTGAGTGTAATTTTTAAACACTAAAATAGGCAGGTGTGGTGGTGCACGCCTGTAATCCCAGCACTGGGGAGGCTGAGGCAGGAGGATTGCCACAAGTTTGAGGCCAGCCTGGGTTACACAGCAAGACCCTTCTCAAAAAAAAACAAAAACAAAGAAGAAGAGGGTATGGCTGGCTGGGCGATTCTATGCAAAGCACCAGATAAAGCAGAATAAAAATGAGAAGAGGGGGAGAAATGAGAATAGCTATTTTAGATAAATCCCATATGGGTTTGGCTCTTCATTTACTTAACCAGATGGCTGAACTCAGGCCCGACTCATTTATTACCGTCCTGCCACTCACAGCAGGCACTTTGCTCGGGTTCCTAAGCAACTCGAAGGGAAATGTTCGACTGAACCGGGCAGGGAGCAAGGCACGGCCAGCCGCTGAAAACGCTGCGCTTCCTCCATACCGTCTTCTCGTCCATGGCTACGGCTCTGCCTCCTCCTTGCTCCAGGCAGATGTACAACTGCTCGCTGCACTTCACAGGCTGTTTGGTGGGAGCTCCAGGAGTAAGAAAACCAAACAACAGAGTGAGGAGGACTTGGCAGAAAGTTGTCCCCTTTGCTACGGAATTGCTCTCTCATTGTGTATGCTTCCCAAATTCTTCTATAAAGGAAAAAATGTAGCAAAACTTTTTTTTTTTTAGCAAAACATTTTTGAAAGAAGAAAATTTTTATTTCTTTGGCTTTTTGTTTGTTTGTTTTTGAGATGAGATCTCACTATGTAGTTTAAGCTGGCCTTGAACTTACTATGTAGCCCAGGCTGTCTTGAATTTGAGGCAATCTTCCTGCCTCAGCCTCCTAAATTCTGAGATTACAGACATGTACCACCATGCCCAGCTAGGAAGTGTTTATTTTTTAAATATTTTTTCATTTTTATTTTTATTAGTACATGTTTGCTGTATATGATGATTACATTCCTCTTGGGGAGCTGGTACAAGTACAGAACACGTCTCAATTCTTTTTACTTCCCCTCCCCCATCTCTTGATCTCCTCCCATTTGCAAAAGATCTAGCTCCCAGTTTCCGGTTCTCTGTCCTTTATTTTGCTAGAGAGAAGCGTTTAAACTTCTGGGACAATTAAACAGCAGCCTCTGAGTCAGCGAAGACTGAGCATCGAACTGGCTGAAATGTGAGATAACAGGAGAGGACTAAACCTGCGGACGGAGTCCGGGGTGAGGCTCCTTGTCACCTGGAGAGGAAAACATGGTGATACAACGGAGACACAATGAAAGCCATCAAGAACTGTTTTCACAGAGGCGCCACTGCACACCAGGCCCCATGGGAACTACTATTCTTCTCTGCTGACCCCATTTTATAGAGGACAAAATTGAGGATTCGTAAATTCCTAAAGGATTTAAGACAGGGTTCATAGCAACTAATACTTCTGGACTAGTTTGAGGATCTGTCACAGTGTAAAGTGATCTGTCAAAAAGGGTGGGGAGACAGGCATGGTGGCATACTCCTGTGATCCCAGCATTTGGGAGGCTGAGGCAGAAGGATTGTCAGCCTGGGCTACACAGCAAGACCTTTAAAAAAAAAAAAAAAAAAGAGGGTTGGGGGACAGCAGGCTGCAAATGGCAGCCCCCGAGCATGTCATATACGCAGAGCGCAGATAGAAGGCCAAGAGAAAAATGATTGCCAAGTGCGGGATGGAGCTGTTAGGTCCTCGGATGTGCGCATGTCCCCCAGAGTTTCACCTGCAGGAAGCTTGGCCCAGCAACACCGATCAGGCACAGAACCTGCAAGAAGGGGTAGAAGGTACCTTGTCTCACACAGCAGGCCAACTGAAGGAATGAGTTCTCACTGTCTATGAAGTCACACTGGAGCAGGTGGCTGCAGGAACCTGACGGTCCCCGATGGCTTCCCGTCTGTCCGTCCCTGTGATCCTCCTCCACTTGGGCTTCTACCATCCTGAAGCCACGAAGGCCTCGCCAGAAGAAAGTAGACTGCAGCAACAGGCTCTTAGACCCCCAGAAGTGTCAGCTAAATAAACTTCTTACATACAAAGTCTCAGGTATTTTGTTATAGCAACACAAACCAGACTAAGACAGGCGCTTTTGCCAATTTTAACGTGGCATCCTGGATTGGATCCTGGAGCCAAAAGGGAATGTTAGTGAAAAATGCGTGGAATCAATGGTTAGTCAGAGTAGTGCGTCCATGTTGGCCTCTTAGCTGTGACAAATGTGCCACAGAGAACTCTCTGCTCTCCTGCAACTTTTCCAAAAATTTAATTTTTTTTTTGAGACAGGTTTTGGCTATATAGTTCAGGCTGGCCTTGAACTCACTGTGTACCCCAAACTGGCCTTGAACTCCGGGTGACCCTCCTGCTTCAACCTCCTGAGTGCTGGGATTATGGGTGTGAACCACCACGTCTGGCTTCAAGGCATTTCTGAACTGAGTAGCTGCTATTATTTTCCCAATTTACAGATGAGGAAAGTCCTTCAAATAGTGCCTAGAGTCTTGGTAGGTGCTCAAAAACCAGTTCTTTTTATAGAAGATAAGAAACTGGCTCAACTTGTGAGCAACACAATCATAACTCAATTCCAAAATCCTAACAGGCTTCCAATCCCAGCCCTGCCACTTACTAACTCCGTGACCTTGACCAAGTTTCTAGACCCAAACAAGGCTAATATGGAGTAAATTTTAAAGGCTTGTGCAATGGGGCTTGTGGCACAGTGAGATCCTGTCTCAAAAAAACAAAACAGTTTGTTGAAAGTTGCCTAAACAGGGAAGGAGGAGGGAAAAAGGAAAAAAAAGTATAGAAAGTAGCCTAACATGAATTTAAATTTTAAAACATTTATTAACTATTTCAAAGCATTGAATTGAATTGAATTGAATACCTTGAAAATACTGTGCTACAGTGCTATGGTGACAATCAATAAAAAGGATTTGAAAAAAATAATCATTCTTCAGAATCCTAAAATACACCCTTGGAAACAAATACCAAATAAGACCAAGCAGAGACAATATAGAGACTTAGCTCCCAGTAACTACGGGACCTTCCAAGGAAAGAAATGTTTCCAATCTGCACTGGGCTGAAATGACCACAGTTCATCAGACCACGCAGATTCCCAAAATGAAAAGTCTTCCGGGGAGAGGAAGGTGGGAAGATGGGCCTTCTGATGAGCCCTGGCACAAAAATACCTTCTGGGGAGACAGAAGCCTCATGGTCAGCAGCCTCACTCAGCCACATTACACCTCACAGACCTTGACTCAGCATTTTCTTGGTGTCAGGAAAGACAGTAAATTCTGGGGAAGGATATGAAATTAAAAAAAGAAAAAAAAGCTGGGCACGGTGGGGCATGCCTATAATCCAAGCACAGGAGGCTGAGGCAGGAGGATTGCCACAAATTCAAGGCCAGTCTGGGCCACATAGCAAGACCTTGTCTCAAAAAAAAAAAAAAAATGACAACAAAAACAACCAGTCTCAAAGGGGTAGGGAGGGGAGGTTTAAGAACTGCTCGCCACTCTTCTATTATCTCACCCCCAAAATAGAAGTCCTGAAAGCATGCAGATAGCAGCGCTGAAATCCAGTCCGCATGTCACTGATAAAGGTCTTTTCTGATCCATCTTCCCAGACCTGGGGCGGCTTCCAACATGCGCAAGAGCAAGCAGAGCAGTGGCCTGCCTCCCCCAGCCCCACAAATGCAACTCCTTTGCATTTCTCTGTCCCAAACAGGCTAGGGAAACAACAGCAAAGCCTGAAGGCTGGAGTCCTACAATTTATTCATTTGTTCAACAAACATGTATGACCCCTACTGTGTGCCAGGGAACATTTTCTTCTCCCAGGAAGATGGAGCCCTGGGGCTGCCTTGAGTCTCTCTAATCCTCCCCTGCTGAACTTGAAGGCTCCTTTCAGAATCTATTTCCCTTTTTTTTTGGTGCTGGGCATTGAACTCAGGGCCTTGTGCTTGCAAGGCAAGCACTCTAACCACCGAGCTAAATCCCCAGCCTCAGAATCTATTTCCTAAAAACAAAAAAGAATCTACCTCCTGTCCCCCACCAGGGTCCCAGCTCTTGGTGCACAGGCTGCCCACCCTGTCCCCCAGAATGCACTACTGTTCCTTCTGCACCCCTCCTTCCCCACCCTCCCCTCTTCCTGCCGGGCTCAATTTCAGGGCCCTGACTCCCTTCACCGTTCAGCGAGTCTTGCGTCACTCATGCCTGACCCCAGCCAGTCCTCACCATGGCTCCCGGAGGGAGCAGGGGGGCTGAACAAATGCAAAAGATCCAAGGAACGAGAGGCCCAGACAACAAATACATGAAAGGTAACAGCTGAAACTGGCATCGTGAACAGGCTGCAGTCTTAGTAATGGCTAAGGCCAAGCACTGCGAGCGGCATGAGGTAGGGCAGGGGCAAGGTCATTGCCAAAGGGGAACCCAAAGACGTCAAGCACAGACTTTGAAAGAACAATCTATGAGGATAAAACAATCACCAAGAAGTAGGGCAGAGGCCAAATGGGTAAGAATCTGAAGCTAAAATCTTTGATTGATTGAGATAGGATCTTGCTATATTGCCTAGGCTGGCCTTGAACTCCTGGGTACAAGTGATCCTCCTGCCTCAGCCTCCCAAGTATTGAGGACTACAGGCATTGCTACCGCACCCTGCATGGAGCTACTATCTTTAAGGAATGAGGACACGTGGTAGAAGAAGGGAACAACCAAGAACAACAACCCAGTGGGGAAGTCTGGTGATGGAATTGGTGGAGTTGGTGGCCAGGAGCCATAGAGGAAAATGGTCCGGAGGCCATAATGAGGATGCCCACCCGGTTACAGGTCCCCGGTGTGAAGAGTAGGAAAGAAAATAGCCACCACCCACACAGGAGCAGGGAGCAGGCAAGGAGAGCATTCAGAGGCTCGGCCCACTGCCGTCACCCGGAAGGGTTTGAAAAGTCGGGGAAGGATGGTACACAGGCTCCCAAAAAGACAGTGCGGGAACCGGAGCCCAGAGGATGAGCGAGGACCAGGACACCAGGGTGGACATAACTGGAGAAAGGACAGTGTGCGTTTAGTCCCCGGGACCCGGGGCCAGAGCTGCGAAATGCCCGGCGACTGTCAGGGATACCAGGAGCTCCTGTTCGCTGCAGACGTGGAATGGGCCAGGCGAGACCCGCGGCAACAGGACAGGGCACCCGGATGCCCTGGAAGTCACAGAGCGTAGATCTTGAAGGGGGCAGCCGGCTCAGACAGTGCGGGCCGTGGAAACCGTGAGAGAGACAGACAGGAAACAGAATCCACCCAACTATGCCGGCCCTAGAAGACTGAGCGGCTTCCCCGCTGGCCGTGAGTCTTCGTGTAAGTGGCTCACAGGTGGAGAAAGTTGTGTAATATTTTTGCTCACATTGTTTAAATAGTCGTTGATCTTGCCACGGTGAAATTTACTGCTTTGGGCTGGAGAATTCTGCAAGATTTACATAGCATAGGGTGAGTATATTATCTTTAATGTAAATTGTAAAATTCTAAACAGACCTACATTAGATTGTCTAAGAGGCTAAATACTTCCTTATCCCTCTATTACCTGGAATAGCTGAGATTACCTCCAGTGTTTAGGGTGCTAGCTAAAGGGAGAGAATCAAACTGGGGGACCCTTCCCAGACTCCCCTATCTAAATTACCCTCACTCCCTCTGTGTCAACATTGGTTGAGTGCCTAAGCGTACATCTTCTAATCCTCAGAACAGCCTGCAAGGTGATCATTTCCATTTTGCAGAAACTAAATGCACAGGAAGATAAAGTAACCAGCCAGGATCTCAAAACTAGTGAATAACTGATGCACGATTGTCTGTGAAGGTCACCTGCCTTTCCCATACACTATGACATGAGTGTATTTTCAGGAGTTTTCGTTTGTTTGTTTTTGTTGCTACTGTTTTTTGTTTTGTTTTTGCTGTGCTGGGGATCAAACTCCCGGCCTCATGCCTGCTAGACAAGCAGTCATCCCCAACCCAAGAAATGTGGTTTATTTTTGTTTCCTAAAAAAAAAAAACTATAGAAGGATTTAGTTCAAGTGGTAGAGCGCGTGCCTAGCAAACACAAGGCCCTGAGTTCAATCTCCAGCACGCAAAAAAAAAAAAAGAGAGAGAAAGAAAAAACCAAACTATTTTTGTTTGTTTTCAGACAGTGTCTTGCTGCTACATAGTTCAGGCTGGCCTTGAAATCACTATGTAGCCCAGACTGGCCTGGAACTCTGGCAATCCTCCTGCCTCAGCTTCCAGAGTGCTGAGATTACAGCCATGTACCACCATGTAATACACATAATACATGACACACAAGCCCCAGTTTTTTGTGAAACACAGTTTAAAAACTCCAATCGATTAAAAACTATGATTCAGCCGAGCATGGTGGTACATGCCTGTAATACTAGCACTTGGGAGGCTGAGGCAGGAGGATCACCACAAGTTTGTGGCCAGGTGGGCTATATAGTGAGTTCACGATCAGCCTGAACTACACAACAAAACTCTTCTCAAACAACAACAACAACAACAAAAGTTATGATTCAACATTCCTTTGCATGGCTGTAGTATCTATTATTTAAACAATCCCCTGTGTATGGACATTTGTCTTGCTTCTGTTTTTCATTTTTCTCCAGTGCAACAATGGGAATAATGCTATAATTAATATGCTTTACATATATTGTCTTAATTACTTTCTCATTGCTGGGACAAAACCTCCGACACCCACAAGCTAAAGCCGGAGAAATTATTTCAGATCATAGTTTGTAGAGTTTATAGTCCACTGTCAGCGGGCTTCGAGACCGGGCAGCAAGGCAGGGGGCCCTGGCAGAGCAGAAACAGCTCATGGCTCGGCATCGGGAGGCACAGAGGATCAAAGGAAGAAAACACCCTTCCAGGCCACACTCACAGTGACCCGCCTCTTCCCGCCAGGCTTCACCTCCCAACATCACACTGATCTATAAACCCATCAGTGGACTAACCCAGCATCACATACCCAGAACCACTCACCTCCAGAAAGCCCCACCTATGAGCACATGAGGCATTGGGAGAGGACATCTAGATATAAGCTGTAACATATATTTTATTTTACTAAATTGCTAAATCGCCCAGGCTGGACATGAACTTGTGATTTTCCTGCCTCGGCCTCCCAGAGTGCTGTGATTTACAGGTGTGCATCACCACATTCAGCTTGGAACAATTCCTTGATTATTTCCTCACGATGAATTCTAGAAACGCCAGGACAAAGCATAGGTACACTTTGAAGCCCTTGATCTCTATTGCCAAAAGGCCCTTATGACGTTGAGATTGAGATTCGGGTTGAGATGAATAGCTCCGTGAAAGTTTCCAGGATTCTTCTCAGAGTCATGAAGAGGAAAAGGAATCGCTTTAGATCAGAATCCTCGGTTTGAGCCTTCACTGTACCTTCATCAGCTGTGTGACCTTGGACGAGTTACTTCAACCTTCTGTGCTTCTATTTCCTTATCTATAAACGTGTACAGTGTCAGTACTCACCTGTTAAGGTTGCCCTGGGCTTAGATGAATGTTTCTAAAGCTCCTGGAATGGAATCTGGCTTCTAGTAAGCCTTCCCTTCGCCCCATTTGTTTGTTTTGTTTTTGTTTCTGAGACAAGGTCTCATGCTGTGATGCAGGCTGGACTGGAGTTTACTGTGTAGCCCAGGATGGCCTTAAACTCATGGCAATCCTGCCTCAGCCTCAGTGCTGGAATTACAGGCACGCGCCACCACACCCAGCTTGTTTTGTTTTTTGAGACAGGGTTTTGCTGTGCAGTTCAGGCTGGTTTTGAACCACCACGCTGCCCAGGCTGAACTCACTGAGATCCTCCTGCCTCAGCCTCCCGAGTGCTAGAATTACAGGTCTGCACCACCATACCTCCCAAATCTTTCATAAGTGTTCACCATTATAATTATTTCTGGTTCTTAGGCTTTTGACTTCAAAAATCAGTTTAAAAAGAATTAGGGAATCAACACGAGTTTGCCTTTTCTGTTTATTTTAATTTTTCCAGACAAAAATATTTTTAAAACTCATTACTTTATAGCTGGGCATGGTGGTGCACACCTGTAATCCCAGCACTCGGGAGGCCAAGGCAGGAGGATCGCTGTAAATTTGAGGCCAGCCTGGGCTACAAAGTGAATTCAAGACCAGTGTGAACTACAAAAGCGAGACCTTGTCTCAAAAATGCCCAAACAAACAAAACCAACAATACATAGAAAATTCAATATTTACAACAAAAATTTAGCAAGAACGTATGTTGGAATAAATAATTTATATGTAATTTTCACAGAGAACGTGTATATTATACTTACTTTTCTCAATTTTCTTGGGAGGAGTTGGGGATTTAGCTCAAGTAGTAGAGTGCTTGCGAGGCCCTGAGTTTGATCCCCAGCACCCAAAAAAAAAGAATTTTTTTTTTCCTCAAGAGCAGGAAACATGTTATTTGCTCACTTAGTGAACATGCTATTATTCACTATATCTGAGAACCACTAAGACAGCCATATTTCCAAAACTCTTAGTTTTTTTGGTTTTTTGAGATAGAGTCCTACTATGTAGTTCAGGGTGCCTTGAACTCACTACACCTGGAACACGAGGCAATTCTGCCTCAGCCTCCCAAGTGCTGGGATTACAGGTGTGTGCTGCCATGCTTGGCTACATTTACATTTTTACTAATTAATAGTTGAGTGCTTTTGTTTTTAAAAAATAGTCATAGAGTTTGGGCAGTAGCTTTTGTGAGTTTTGTGACAAAAAAGATAATAGGATCACAGGTCTGCTAGTTGACTTTGTCCAAAGCAAATAATGAAGGAAAAAGAAGCGTTCTTGAGTATGGCTCTAGAAGAAAATAACTGTGAAGCCAAAGTCTGTTCTTCAGCCAGGAAACTTGGCATCCCGACTTTAATGGTGATGAAGGAGTCTCTAAAAGCTGTGGAAATAGAAGTGAAATTTCTGAGCACCTCAGGCTGAATCCTCTGTAGAAGAGCCAGGAATCCAACTCAGAATCAGAGCTGGAGCAGAACACAGAAGCGCCCGGGAAGACCCCACGGACCACGCTGGTCCAGGCGCATCGGTCCACAGTCACTGCTGTCTCAAAAGCAAATCGGGTGAAGGAATATGCTATCACCTTCATTACTGACTAGTTGTCCAAGCGATTAGCTAGTCTTCAGGCATATATTTAGCAAATATCTAATAATAGAAACTAGCATTTAATGAGCATTTCCCATGTGCTTTGCACTGTGCATTATTTCCTTTCATGTTTGGTGTACGGGAGCATTATTATAATTTCAGGTTTTAAGGTAACGAAATTGAGACCTAGAGATGCTAAATAATGTGCTCAAAGGTTCCATAGTTGGAAGCAGCATACAAACCTAATCTGGCTGCTTTCAGAGGTCTTGTTCTTGGGCCCTACTTTGTCATTAGAAGCATCCTGGAAAGACCCGAACTGAAGGGAATAGCCAGTGTACCTCAAGGACCTTCACAGATCCCTGTTTTCTCTGGTTTTCTTGTCCCTGTTTTTAAGATGACTGGTGGCCGGATTTCTAGTCAACCAAGAGAATGATAAGGGTAAAAGATTCAACTGAAAAAAAAGAAAAAGAAAAAAAGATTCAATTGATTTTTTTCCACTTAAACTGAAAATTGCCTTCTAGTTAACACTATAGACTAGGGGAAAAAAAAAACAATATAGACTAGGGAGAGAGGAGTAGTGTGGCAAAGGATGAAGACACTGAGAATTTTAGGTATCGTTTGAGATTAGCAATCACGTTCACTTCTTTTATCAGTTCTGCATCTGGTAAGGCCATATCAAATCCAAGCGCACATGAAGAAGAAATTTGACTATGAATTGTGGTACACTGCTGACCATTCAGAGCTATGAAGGATCTGCGATTTTGCACTACTTGCAAATTAATAAATTAGCCCGCCATTGTTTGACAAATTCTGGTAGAAGATACGGTGCTCTTGGGTCAGACACAAAGGAGTTTATTACTCATAGTGCTGCTGTAGATGGAGTGTCAAGGCTTCCGTGCCACAGCGTGACAGGAAGTTGGATGACACCCCCACGTGCGTGGTATTCATCACGGGAGGGAGCCTGCGTCTTTTATGACAGGGAGGAAGTGCCCCAGGAGGAGGAATGGTGTTACTCTGTCTCTGAAGGCTGCTCAGTACACAAACATCCTTAAAAAGATGGTCTGCAACAGAGGAGTGATTGCTCCTGGGACGTGCGAAAATGTGCGTGAGCCACGGAAACTGTCCAGCTGTCTCCAGCCCTTGACCATTCTTCCATCACAAGAGTATCAGTTATGAAAACTGAATCTTGCATAGATCCATAGGTTTGTATAAGTGTGATGTCGGCAACTTACACACCAGAGTCTTGCACTATTCCTTTCATTAAAAAAGTCAATTGTGCCACGAACTTGTAGTATTTCTACAAATTCTAGTGAGCTAACACAGATTTTAGAAATCAAATCTCCATATGATACAAAATGCAGTCAGTAGAAACTGACCAATATCATTCCCAAGTTAATATGCTCTAAATGTACAAACACACACATTTATATGAAGAAAACTGTTGGACACGATATTAGGATACAATATTAAACTGCTTAATAACAGCTACAAGGCTCTTTTTTCTTTTCTTAAACATGTGTGCCTGATTTATTTCACTTAAGAGTATAATCTCAAGATGTGTCTGTTTACCTCGAAATATCTCAAGCTGATTACAAGGCTCTTTTTGAAGCCTGGATTTAAGCATCTAGATTGGATAATAGTGCATCCCATTTGCCCATTCATTAACTCTGATGAGAGAGAAATTGAAAGGAACAGGCATTTTCTCCGAGGGCCAGCTTTCTTAGAAGAATCTCAAGTGTTTAGTAATGTATTTCCCCAGTTCACTCTCCATTTGCATGGGAAATCAGATTTGTACTTTACAATCATTATGCAGGACTCTTGAGTTCAGAGCACTGTAAACACACTGTCCTTTTATCAAAGACCAAAAGTGTGAGATCGTCCATTTGTTCAGGTGACTGCAGTAATAATGAATCCTAATAGCACCCGAACCTATCTAACATTTGTGCACAGTATGTTCGTGTTAAAATGAGCCGGGGCTGGGGGTGGAGCTCGGTGGTAGAGCGTGTGCTTAGCATGTGTGAGGTCTTGGGTTCCATCTCCAGCACCAAAATAACAGCAACAATAATAACAATGAAAAACCGGACCTGTAAGGGAAGTCCCAGTATACTAAAGTGTACTAATTCCGTGGAAGTTCTTGTAGAGTGACCATATCTGGTACTAGTGGAGCACCTGGCGGAGTAGACAGCACTGTGTGAACAATGAGCAGATAAACAAATGAACATGCACCTTCTTTTCCCTTTATACCTTTTTTAGTCATTTTCCCCAAGAATACTGTGTCTTTTCTCTCCACCCATTAGCAACGTCCTGGACTACATAACTGTTTTCTCCCCAAAGGCCTATGCGATTCTGAATCGGCACGCATCCACTTTTGACAATGAAAACCTAATATAATGAGACTCAGACATCTCTGCTCAGCAAATACCTTTTGACTCTTTCTTTTGTCCCCTGTGATTCTTGGTAGTAGTCCCTCAGCTACCAAAATTGAAGCATCTCATTAAGCTGAGAGGCAAACTCTTCAGTACCCCGCATCCATATCTTATGGTTCAGCAAAGCATCTTCCTCATGTTCACCACAGATCTTTGGAACGTCACTTTATCTAAATCACATCTCCCTATTCACCTCACACCCGGATTCCATGCACCATTCCCAGAATCACACGGCAGGAAAAGAACACAGCTTCAAAATGAGAACAGACAGGCTTTCCCCAGATTCATGTCATCCGGGCAGAAAGGCTGAGCAAAGGGTGGGCGGCAGTCCGATGTGGTGGCGTTTTATGCTTGTGTGACAGAGTGCTGTATGGGTGTGTTCTTGTGCTCCTGGAAACATAACCCTAGAAAGTGTGAATACAATTGTGTCTCCTAATTTCAATAACGCTCGCATTGACAAGTCGCTAGAAATAAACCAAAAATGCAATTAAAAGCCAATTTTTGCTATTTAAAAAAAAATAACATTCAATTGAGTCAGAAGTTGGTTTCAAAAGAAATGTCATTCTCTTTAGAATCTCATTTAAAAAAAAAAAAAAACACTAAAATACACCCGCCAGAGACCCCTTCTCTAGAGCTGAGCTCTGCAGAAATTAAAGAATCTCTGGGAAGCACAATGGTGCTCCTGAAAATAGTCTGCATCCTCACCTTTGTGTGAAATTCAATCACATAGCAAGCAGACAAATGGAGCAGACAATGCAAACAGCACATGGGGTTTTTGTCAATTACTATAAACTGCACTCTGTAAAATAAAGAGACCTTCGATGCAGCAATTTCATTTAATGGTGTGCTTTGTTCCCCCACCGGGCTATTTCTGATTTTTAAAAGGCTTTCTCCTGGAGCCTCGCACCACCAAGCTCAGGCATTCACTTCTTCATAGCAAAGATGTGTCTTTCTCCATCAATGCAAACTAAATAGCAATAATGTTGCTCTTGATCAAAAACTTCACAATATTGGCAATACTAAGAAAGACAATGAGGTATTTACGTCTTTCAGAAGTATTTCATTGATCCTACTGTGATCATTCTATTCTTTTATTCTTTTTTTGGAGGGGGGGTTGCTAGGGATCTAACTCAGGGCCTTGTGCTTGCTAGGTAAGCACTCTGCTACTCAAGCTAAATCCCCAGGCCCTGTGGTCATTCTAAAGGAGGAGGGGGAGAAAGAAAAG
>PVJO010006250.1:0-90684 GCA_004026905.1 Hystrix cristata | reverse complement strand
GGAAAAACAGGATTTGCTTAAGGAAGGAAAGATATGAGCTAAGCAGGAGTCAATAAAAGTAAAAATCAAAACAACAAAAACAAAGAATATGTAGACAAGAGAATGTATTGGACAGGTATCAGGATGAATAAGAGAAAGAGAAAATAAGGAGAAACAAAACCAATATATACATATATTATGTATACATACACATACAGTGAGATTTCTCTGATGGCCACCACTCTGTGGGGTGCACAGGCCGAAGCCTGGTTCTGTGCTCATTAGCCCTACCGAGCCTGCAGTGATCAGTGCTGGGTACTATGTTGATCCTAACCGCCAAGGATGGAGTCTGGGGGCGGTTGTCAGACTGCAGCTCTCTGGGGGATCTTTGGTAGCCAGCCCACGTCTCCTTATAGTTTATGTCTCTAAAAGTTCCTTAGTGGTGTGGGTATTGTTGGCTTTACCAGATAGCAATGGCTTGTATCAGAAGAGAAATGGGAAAAGAAAAAAAAAAACACCAAAACAACAAAAAACACTGAGGGAGAGAAGTAACAGTGCTTTCAGTGCAAGGTGTTTCCCACCTTATTTGATGTTCACCCGGCCAGTGCGCAGGCCAAGCCAGCGCAAATCCATACCGGAAGTGGCCTGACCTGCAAGCTCAAGCCTCCTGCCCACGATGGAGTCCGGAGCTGTCTTTCCCGGGAGGGGGCCAAGCCAGTGCAAATCCCTACCGGAAGCGGCCTGACCTGCAAGCTCAAGCCTCCTGCCCACGATGGAGTCCGGAGCTGTCTTCCCCGGGATGGGGCGGAGCCAACGCAGATCCGCGCCGGGAGCGCCTGACCTGCAAGCTCAAGCCTGGCTCCAAAGATGATGTGGTGCTTTTCAAACTGAAAATAAAAAGTTCTGAAAATTAAATTTATGAGAAACTCTTTTGTCACCAGAAACCCCCCACCTCACCGAGGCGCTGCCTTTGGCTGTTACCATCAGAAAGTATTTAGAAATGCTCCTGTGTCCTCAGGGCTGTCCTGGGTACTAGAAAGTCCAGCATTCTCCTGGCGCAGGATCTCTGCCTCACAGCCGTGAACTCGTCACTCGGCTACAATTTCCTTGAGCATCGAGACCCAACCTCGTTTCCTCTGTGGTCTCTTGCATGGAGAATTGTGCTTAGACACTGAACGATTTCAGCAAATTGCTACAGCTTTGGTTCCCTTCTGCTGTGTCAGTGAGCTAACGCAGAGGAGATACCATCCCAAATCCAAGACTACATAACTAACTGCTGCACTGTGCGATTCAGACATCGAAGCCTATTAAATTCTGTTTCTCCATTCTTTAGGCTCCTTGCCCAGTGAGAACCGGGGGCCTGTAATTTTCGTTTATATTGTCACCATCACCATCTGCGCTAAGCACGCCTTGAGGCTGGCCCTATGAGGAGAATGTGCATTCTTTTTCAATTTCACAGCTCAGTAAAGGATGTTAGTAAAATTATCCCCGTTTTACAGATTTGAAAATAAGGCCTTAACAAGGTTCGATTCGGTCGCACTTACAGAACTATTGAGTTTGTCTTGTAACAAAGGTGATGGCACCAGGAACGGTCCAGCCCTGTGGAAGGCCTGGAGGTCATGAGGGTTGGTGGCCTGGCCCCTCACCCAACATGGCAGCCTGTCTATGCTTCAAACAGAGATCCCTGTGTGGTTGGCGAGTGTACGGATGGTAGAGAACAGACCGTGCCATGTACGGCGTGCCCCAGATGGGCAACTCTTGCCCAAAAGCCCGGATGTGGAGACTTCTGTTGCCATGGCTGCGAAAATCAGAATTCTCCACTTCTGAGTCAATCATCCGGTAGTTTAACCCAACGACTTCCAGAGAGGCTTAAGAAAGGGGAGAGTACTCAACAAAAATGCTGATCAAATTAAATATTCAGATCTTAACTACAGTATGTCGCTTAAGATCTCAGCTCGAGGCTCCGCGAGGTGTGGGCCCCTCCCCCATTTTCATTCTCAGGTCTCCCACATCTGTCCTCAGCTGCCTCCTCCCTCCCCCACTCCTCACCTCTTCAGAGCGAACCCCCGGATGTCCCCAGCAGTGGCAGGGACGCAGCCTTCCTTTGTACTGAGAGAACTCAGGGGCCTGAGGCCGGCAGTGACTCCAGACCCGGGAACCAGCAGCGCCGCGGACGGCCCATTGAGAGCCGGGTCTGCATCAGGGTCATCTCTCGGTCTCCCCGCGCGTCCTGCCTGGCCCTGAAATGAGTTTGCAGGCAGAAGCTGCTCTCTCTAGGGCTGCTGAAGTCTCGAAGGCCTCGAGTTAGCGTTTTGTTCTTAGCCTCCGAAGCAGGGAGAATGCAGACTGGAGAGCGAGGCCTACTGTCTTGCCGCGTACTGAATTCTGCGCAGGCCGTGATGTCTGAGCTCTGTGCCTGGTTTTGCCACTTCAAGCTGTGGGGACTTGGGCGAGTTATTTGGCCTCTCTGGACATCTGCTTTCCTATCTGTAAAATGGGGACAACAGTGCCGAGAAGAACATCCTCCCTTAGAGTTGTGACGAGGACTAAAAAATGAGCCGAGATTTGTAGAGAACTTGAAAAACGTGGAAAACCTGCTGTGCTCCTGAGCTTTCCCTCCACGTCACGTCTCTCTGGACCTGATTTTTGCTTGTCTCCAGTACTCATCAGATATCGTGGACACTCGCTCCTCATCTCCACAGCTAATATCTTTGGTTCTAGCATCTTTTATTTCCCCAGTAAATACCTTGACTCCTATTACAACCTCAATTTAGTTCAAGTCAATCAATATTTATTAAGCACTCACAAGCCCAAAGCACTAAAAGGGATGCAGAGAGGTGCCCATCCTTACTCTCAGCTCATTAAATGACCACAGAAAATGGAGCAGGTCCTCTGGCTAGGACCCAACGTGCCACAGGCAAAATTGGGTATGGGGCAGAAGGAGAGGTGACCTTCAGACTAAGCCTTAATGGGATGAGACTTCAGTAAGGACAGGCACTGAGCTTTAGAAGTACACGGTGTTTAATGAAGCATCCATTCACTCAACAAACAACATATTGAGCACCTATTACGTGCCAAGCATTGGGTTCAAATTCTTGCTCAGACGCTTACTGTATGACCTTGGATACCGCTCTGTGGTTAAGTAAAGTATTTTTCTCAAGTCTAAAATAAAGTAATTTTCTCAAGTATAAAACGAGGGAACACAGTCCTATCTATCTCACAGATTCACAGACTCTGGAAACAGTGCCAGCCACACGTAAAGAGTGCAATAAACATTTACTAATATCATTGCTGTTGTTGTAAGTTGAACAAACAATTGCCTTAAATACACTCTCTGCCATCAAAAAGCTCACAAATATCACTAGAGCTACAGATAAACAAACAAATAATTATCTTTCTGTGTATTTTCCTGGGAGATACAGCTAGTAATTGTTTTGAATACTCTCCCCCTCTCACACATTTTTGCAAGGGAAAACATTAACCCGTGTTCCTGGATTGTGCATACGTGACACCAACAGGTGCTGCACTCCCGCGTACAGCTGCACGCCAGGGCGTAGCTGCCTCTCTGTTGCTCCCTTCTGTGTCTGCCCTTCAGTGCCATCCTTGCTGTACGGTGGAGTCTGTGTGGAGGCAGCACAGGCCTCCGTGGAGAATGAAGGTGCCACTGGGATGAACGAGTAGCCTGGAGGTCTGAAGGGAGAAGAAATGTGGGCACCCAGCTGCCTCCAGGAGGCTACACCTGTAACATGAGGGCCGGTCCAGAGACCCAGAAGAGGAGGCCGTGGCAGGAGAAGGGGGCTAGACTATGGGAGGCCTCTCGTGCCCCACCAAGAAGCTTGCAAGCTGGTCTCCAGACCCTGAGAACCCATCGAAGGTTTTGGGCAGGGGTGACAAGCCAATTTTTGCAGCAGACGGGGACAGCAGTGGAAGTCAGGGCTGGCTCTGCTGAGGGTGGACGTGAGGGTGGAAGACACAACAGGCTATGACTGAATACCTGAAGCCAAATAACTTACAGAGAAAATAACTTCATTTCTTGTAGTTCTGAAGGCTGGGAAGTCCGAGGGCATGGTGCTGGCATCTGCTGACAGGGAGGACCTCCTCACTGCCTTGCAGCATGGTGGCAGTCAACACGCATTGAGACAGAGCAAGCCTGCTAGCTCAGGTCTCTTCGTATAAAGCCACTATGGCCTCATCTAATCCCAAATCATCCCCACCTGCAAATGACAATAACAGATGGATTTGGGGTTTGAGTTTCTAACATGCAAATTTAGGGACACAGTCAAACCATAATCAGTGTCACGACTTCAAGGCATCTAGTGAAGCCAGAAACGATGCTAAAGCCCCTACAACAAATGTCCAGGGCAATTCCCAAACAAAACGTGGTCCAGCCCCCAATCAGTAGCGTGCGTGGAGAACCCTGCCTCCGAGCATCCCATCAACATTGTGGGGTTCCAAGCTCCACACGCTGCTCAGGGTCCACACATCCGTGCAAATCATCCCCTCTCCCTCCACCATGTCTTCGAAGTGAGCTTGCAACAGACAGACCAGTTCATAGGGGGCCCTAGAGCCTTCTAGGGCTCTGGATCTACATTTCATCATCAATCACTGAAGCAGAGAAGACGCTAATTTGGGCAATAGGCCCAGATGCCGCCATTACTGCTGGGAATGCAAACGGTAGGAGGAGGAGCATGAAGGGGACCAAGTGGACACAGCACCCTTACCTTGGCCCCAGTCATGAAGTGAGGCCCCATCCTGAGTCCCTCTGGCTCTCTCATAGTCCTTGGATGGCCGCCTCTACTAAAGAATCAAATGCCAGGTCCCACCGGGCCCTGCCCAGACCCTCCCAGCTTGTGTTCTGTTCGGTCCCTCTGATGCTACACATTCCTACATCACTTTAATTCTCAGAACTCTAAAATTCTCCAGGCAGACTCTTCTGCTAAGTGTCACGATTCTAAAGCTATCTCCACGGGCATGTCAGGGTCACCTCTGACTCCACATGTCCCACACGAGCTCATGGTCTTTCCCGGAGCCTGGCCCCTTGCCCCACCATTCCAGACTCCCAAGCTGGATGGCCAAGTGTCCTCTTTGTCTTCTCCAACTCCTGCCTCCCCCAAGGCCAGTCAGTACAGAACTCCATCTCTCCTCCCCAAGATGTCTTGTTCTCCCCATTTCACCGCACCTGTGACACTTGAGTGAGCACGTCTCTGGGTGGTCCCCGTGCGTCTGTGCTGCCCCGCTGTCACTCTCTGCGGGCCTGTGCAGTCACCAGCCTCAGGCCTCTGCCACCTACGTCTCCCTCCCTTCCACTTAGACCAGTGGAAGTGTTTGCCTATCTGATGGCAGCCACCCATCTGGGACCACATACAGAAGCTAACATTGCAGAGATAAGGACTTTGGCATCAAACAGACCTGGGCTTGTCATTTTCTAGCTTTGGGCAAACTGTTGAACTTTTCTAAGTCTCATTTTCCCCATCTGAGAAAAGGGTAGAAACACCTAAATTATAGGCTGTTGCTAGAATGTAACAGAAACCCATTTGAACCAGATTAAGCTAAAGAAAAACTGGTTTCTAAAGAAAAGGTCATTTCTTGAGAAGATTTCCAGAATGTCATAGAATCCAAGGAAGAGTTGAACCAAAGAATTCCCAGCGGTCTACAACACTATTTCATGAAGATGAGGGCCAATGAAAGGAAATACAAATAACAAGATTATTATCACAGTGCCTGGTCCACCCTGGGTGTCCACCAGTGGTCAGCTGTTACTTTGTATAAGCTGCTTGCTGGCACCTGACCCCAGTGTCTGGTGGAAACTGAGGGTTTTAAATAGAGACCAAAACAGATCTCGCCATACTTATGAACTGTTAGCGTCCTTGGGATTTCTAATTAGATAGTGGAATTTTCCAGGCATGCTGAGGGATTTAGTCTATTTCACTTGTTTAATTTTCCCAGCCAGAGCCTAATATCTTTCTCATTTGCTCTGCAGTGGGAGCAGAGGCACCATGATGGGCAGCAGAGGGGAGCAGCCTCCTCCTGCTCCCTACTGTGGCCACGGAGCACCACAGAGACAATGGGGGGCCCAGACCCAGGGTCCGTGAACACACAGACACACACTCGTGTAAAGCCACGTGCCATCAGGCTCAGTCACACCAACGGCTGCACCGTGAAGTGTTTGCTGCAGACCAGTGAAATCTGAAAATGTCACCTGTTATGGTTCGTGTCTAGTTGTCCCCCCAAAGCCTCATGTGGTAAGGGGTAGCTGGATCTAGAGTGTGCGATTACTAAACTAGTCCACTGATTGGTTTGGTGTGGTTCTGCTGGGTTCAAGAACATGATGCTAGGATTAAGGGTATTAGGATTAAGGGTGAGAGTACTGCCCACCCTAAAGCCAGGTAGGCTGGAAAAGATATAAGATACAGGAAGAAGCTGGTTAGCCCCCTTACTTGCATTCCTTGCTTACCTGGCTGCCTTCTGCCTGTCTACCACACCACCCTGCCTGGGACCCAGCTGACTGTGGACTGAAACCTCTACAAACTGTGAGCTAAATAAACCTTCTTCCCCCTAACTTTGAGTGTCTAGTATTTTGTCCCAGCAACGAGAGAAAAGTAACTAAGACACCACCTCTATCTAAATGCTGCCCAACTCCATCCTTAATAGCAGTATAACCTACAGCAAGTTGTGTAACATTGTGCTTTCCCCTCAATTTGTCTTATTTGGTAAAATACACATTACATAAAAGTTGCACATTTTTCAGTATTCATTTCAGTGGCATTAAGTACATTCATGTCCTTGTGCACCATTATCACTGTTCATCTCCAGAACTTTCTTCATGTTGCAAAACTGAAAGGCTAAATCCAAAAAGCAACAGCTCCTCCTTTCTTCCTCCTACCAGCCCCCAAGAACCACCATTGTCTATGAATCTGACTACTCTAATTACTTTACATAAGCTGAATCAAACAGCATTTGTCTTTTGTGATTAGTTTATTTCACTTAGAATAATATCCTCAAGACTTATCCATGTAGTAGTGTGTGGTAGAATTTTCTTCCTTTCTAAAGCTGAACAGTATTCCACCACAGGTGAGTATCATATTTTGCTTATCCACTCATCTGTTGATTGACAGGTTGCTTCAACTTTTTAGCTTTTGTGAATAATGCTGCTAGAGGTGCGGATGTACTAATACGTCTCTGAGACCCTGCTTGAAATTCTTTCGTTATATTCACAGAAGTAGGATTTCTGGGCCGAATGGGACTAGCACACTGCTTTCCACGGCTGTGCACCATTTTACATTCTTGCCAACAGTGCAGAAGTGCTCCGCTTTCTCTACTTCCTCACTGGCACTTGCTCCTTTCTTTTTAACCAGGGCAGTCCCGGGGTGTGAGATGGTGTCTCACTGTAGTTTTGATTTGCATCTCACTGGCGATTCATGAAGCTGAGCATACTTTCATGTGCTTATTGACTCTCCTCTTTGGAGAAATGTTTATACGAGTCCTTTGCCTATTATCTAATTAGATTCTGGGTTTTATGTTGTTTCTACAGTTATTAATTTTCATGAAGTTCAATTTGTCTATTTTTTATTTTATTGGCTGTGCCTTTGGTGTCCTATCCAAGAAATCACGGCCAAATCTAATATCATGAAGCTTTTGTCCTCCCTACTTTTTCTTCCAAGAATTTTCTAGTGTTAACTTTTATGCTTAGGTCCTTGATTCCTTTTGAATTTTTATATATGGTGTTAGGTAAAGTCCAACTTCATTCTTTGCATATGGCGATCCAGTTTTCCCAGCACCATCTGTCAAAAAGATGATCTTTCCCTACTAAATGGTCTTCGTGTCTTTGTTAGATCACTGGAACATAATTGTGAGGGTTTATTTCTGGGCTATTTATTCCACTGGTCTATTTGTCTTTTTATACCAACACCACACAGTTGTGATTGCCTTAGCTCTGTAGAAAGTTTGGAAGTCAGGAAGTGTGAGTCTTTCAACATTTTCAAGATCGCCTTGGCTGCATTATATCTTAAACCTTAATTTTACCACCTGTAAAATGGCAATCATACTGTCCCTCTATCACTAGAGTTTGTGTGTGTGTTTGTGTGTTTGAAATTAGCGCAATAACTACCTTGAGGTCTGTTATAGCTTGTGTCTAGATGTCCTTCCAAAGCCTCATGCAGTGATAGGTGGAGCTTTCCAGAGGTGGCTGGATGTATAGTATGCAATGCTGGGATCAGGATGCGTGATTACTAAATTAGTCTTTTGACTGGTTTGGCATAGTTCTGGGCGGGATTAAAGTTGCCCCACTGTCTTAGATTTTCTAGAGTCAGTGGTTTGTAAGAGAGCAGATTTAATACAGGACATTTATAAGTTACAATATTCACCCACAAGCCAAATGTGGGAAGTGCCAAATGTCTGTCTAGGCTCTGGAGACCCAAAAGATCCACTCGAGGGCTGGGAACCCACAGCACTGTCCCATGTATGTCTGTGTCTGCAGATGATGGCTGAAGAAATCTTTACTGGAACCAGGATATGGTGCTGGCAGCAGAGATGACAACCAGAGCTCCTCCGAAGCAACAGCAGCCATCCTGGACGACAGCAAGGCCCCGAGCTCCTTCCTCGACGAGGACAGCCGAGTTCCTCTCGGGAGAACCAGCTGCAGCAGAGCTTCTCCTGGGAAACAGCCTGCCAACTAGCTTCGCTCCCACTCTGGTTTATGTTGCGTGAGCAAAAATCCTCAGGTGGATCTTCTATGCCCAGCATCACACCAACTCAGTCCAGCTGGATGTTCTGGCTCAAGCTGACCACAGTAAGTCCACCACACCCACCCTGGGTATGAGTGTTACCCACCCTAAGAGTGGGTAGCCTGGATACAATATAAGGGACAGGAAAAAAAAAATGACAGAAAGAGGACTAGTGTGGTTGCTTGTCACTTGCATGCTGCTTTGTGACTTTACTGCTTGCTGCCTTCTCTGTTCTGCCTGCCATGAACCGTTTCTCCTCTGCCACACCACCCTGCCTTGGAGCCAGCTGACTATGAACAGAAAACTCTACAAACTGTGAGCCAAAATAAACTTCTCCTCCTTTAACTTCGGGTGTTGGGTATTTTGTCTCACTGGTAAGAAAAGTAACTAAGACAGAGGATAGAGGATAGAGGAGACAGAGGTAAGTTTAAATGCTGCTTTTGCAACGCCTTTGCCCTATGCCTTGCACAGAGTAGCTGCTGAGTAGAGGCTCCCTGGCCGTCTGTCCCTTTCCTCTTCTCCCCCTCATTCCTGCTCCAGAGAGCTTGTTTCCTGGCTTTTCTGTTTCTCTGAGGAAAAACATACCTACAAGTGCAGGCCATTTCTTTAAAGAAACAAGAGTAACCTTCCCCAAACTGGGACAAAATAATACCAGCTCCACCCTGGAGCAAACACCGAATCTATCAAGGCTTCAGAAGCTGACCTTGATGCCCAACAGCCACCTTGGGGGTAGCTCCGTCTGGTGTGGAAAGATCAGGGTGCTCTACGGGCAGGCACAGCCATACCCCAGAGGTGCATGTATAGACTCCCTCATGCATGTACTCACCAAGAACTGTCTGTTCGGGGTGTGCCACCCAGGTCTGTGCCCACCAGAACTCGTTCTCTCCTGGGAAGACAGCTAAGTGCAAAGACTAATGAGTTTCAGGTAAGCAACAGAAAGCAATGAGCCCAGTGGAGATGGATCTAACAGCAGCCTCAATCTGTTTGCTTCTTCTGCTTCTTTCAGGAAAAAAACATCAGAAACAAACATGTCTGTGATGAAATCCAAGTGACTGAGCAAACCACTAGTTTGCCAGGCAAAAGCTTACTGTGTGAGGACCTCAGCCCAAGTCGCCGACTGTCTGGGAAAGCCTGAGGGGTGGGCATACGGTCAGCGGTGAAGTGGCTCCTGGAGAAGTGCCCGTAGACAGAGTCTGCCTCCCAGATGCATAACAGGGAAAACAGCACCTTAACACACCAACAAGAATTCAAGGTCAAAGCTTCAAGCTCGAGGTCCTTCACATTTCCTCTTCATCTGCTCCGCCCGAGTCTTCATTTCTGTGAAATAGTACACAGGTGCTGTTCTTGGAAACAAATCTGATTCTGACACAAAAGGACGCATTTTGTCTCTTGCTTCATTTCAAAGGTGGAGTCAATAAACATCAGTGATAAATACAACCTGCACAGGAAGAATGCTCCCCAGAGCACCCTCTAAACATTAGCTGTTAAATCTGAAAGAATGAACAGAATTGTTCTGTTAAATGAACGCAAATGCTGCCCGAAGGATGAGGTCATTGAGAGATTAACTTCTATAATAGTCTATAACACAAAATTTTCTATAATATTCCAAAAAAAGCAAGTCATTTTTAAAAAATAACTTCACTTGCATTTTTTTAAAAAGTAACTTCAAATTTCGGAAGACAATGTCAAATTTCCTCACCATAGAGATTTTTTCTCTTGCTGCTTGGAGCCCGATGTTCACCTTCAGTGTGGTGGGGACATTGTTCCTGGGAGGGTGACCATATGTCCACCCAGCACCAGACCTTTTCCAAAGGAGGTTGGAAAAATGAAAGGCAGGGAAAAGTTCACTTTAAAAGAACAGGCTGGGAACATTTATTAAATCCAGGGTTTCTTATTCCAAATTGGAGGTGGGGGGAGATATTTATAGTCTCTAATAAAGTCCTCTACTTTTCATCAAGTGCCTCAAAATGTAATTCTGATGTTTCAAATGTATTGGTCTGTACCAATACATTTGTGTACCAAAATTCTCAGAAATATAACTTTTTACTTCTCAAATAAAATAATGTCTATAAATTATTCGGAAAATTTGAAGAGACACAAAGACTATGTACTTACAGCAAAGTGGGGAAACCAAAATGTACTGAATTGCTCTTCAAGTACACAGTCAGCCTACACCCCACTGTATGTACAGCCCGCACCCCACTGCCACATAAAAGACAGTTAGCTGTTCTTAGCTAGACTGCAGCTTTACAGTTTGAATGATGGCAAAATAATTCCATTAACCTTCAGAAACCATAGCGAAATCTATGGATGTGGTAGAAGGCTAAATCCAAGCCTTGTCTTTGCTAAGTACAAAGAGTAAGCTTCCACCCAAAGGGGACTCCATGTGTGGTTTGTGCCCCACACCAGCACATGTGGACCTTGTGCCTTTCTCTCCATGGATGAGAGAAGCCATGAACCATACAGCCACAAAGAGGATAAACTAATCCAGCAATCTGGATCCCAGTTATTCTGCCTTTGTTACTCGTCTCAGACCCTAAGTGGCTAAGTCTGAGTCCAAGTCCTGGCTGGGATAGAAAAGAACGGGAGAGATGCAAGAGAATCGGCAAGTATGATGGGCAGTTTTAGGCGTCAACTTGACGGGACTGCGGGTGACCTAAAGACCTGGTAAAGCGTCATTTGGGGCGTGTCTGTGAAAGGTATCCCTGGAGGAGATGAGTGTGTGAGTCTGAGTGGGTGGGGTGAAAAGCCCACCGTTCAATCAGCTGAAGATCCAGATAAAACAAAAAAATGGAAAAAGAAATCGGTTCTCTCTCTCCTGGAGCTGGCGTCATCTTCCGGCCTCGCACATCAGAACTCGGGTCGACAGCAATGGGACTCCAGGACTTAGGCCGGCGGCTCCCCAGGTTCGCAGACCTTCAGTGTGGGACTGAGGATTACACCTTTGGTGTCCTGCTTCTGAAGCTTTCTGACTTGAACTGAGCCATGCTACTGGCATCAGGGGTCTCAGCATGTGGATGGGCTGTCCTGGGGCTTCTTGGCCTTCATTGTCACGTGAGCTGGCTCACTGCTGGTGAAATTAGTTGAGATCCACTGTGACTGGTGTCCTTTAAGAAAGGGAAGTTTGGACACAGACATAGACGGAGTCACAGGGAGACCACTGTGTGACCACCAAGGTGACCATCTCCACGCCAAGGAGACAGGCCTGAAGCAGACGTCCCCTCACAGGCCTTCCTCCGAAGGAACCAAATCTAACAACACCCTGACGCCAGACTTCCAGCCTCTGGAACCGCGAGACAATAAATATCTCTTGTTCTCCATGAAGTGTGTGGCCAGAGAGGGAGGCTCCTCTGAGGAAGTAAATTGGGTCATGAGCCTAACAACAAGGTGCAA
Source organism: Hystrix cristata (assembly GCA_004026905.1). NCBI lineage: Eukaryota > Metazoa > Chordata > Mammalia > Rodentia > Hystricidae > Hystrix > Hystrix cristata. The sequence continues at coordinate 78,589 of PVJO010006250.1, read as the reverse complement.
CTGGAAAAGAGAAAAAGAGTTAGCATGTGTGCCCAAATGAAGGTGAGAAGTCAAAGTCATTGGGGAATTATAGGTACGCTGACACTGGGCTTTAATCTATGGTTGAACCTGGGAAATGGCATAATCGGGATTGTCTTTGGTATTTAGAGTTCAGCAAAAGATGACAGAAAGAGAGCTTGCTTGCTTCTTTATGCAGAAAGGAACTGGCTGGAGCAGCAGACTGTGTGGGGGATTCCCAGAACATCAACACAGAGCTCACCTTCCAAGGGAGCCAGTGTTACTGCTGTTCGTCAGGGTCTAGAACATACCATGGAGATGACAGTTTGGCATCTGAAGGCCACAGCCACAACTGTAGCTGCAGAGCTGCACTGCACCTGCCAGAGCCACACCTCTAGACGCATACCCGATGGACCCACACCTGCTAGACCGTGTGATAAGGCCACATTGCTGGACACACACAATGCAAGAAGTGATGCCTTGTCTCCCTTTCTCTCCTCTCCCCTCTCTCTTCTCCCATCTTCCTCTTCCTCCTCTTCTTCCCCATCTTCTTCTTCCTCTTCTTCCTCCTCCTCCTCTTCTTCTTCTCCCTGTCCTTCTCCCTCTCTCTTATTCTGCAGTAATTCACACTGACCACAAGTATATCTGACTTCATGGAGCCTACATGGAACCAGGCTGCCTGGACTCTAGGAAACGCAGCCTTCAGTTTCCCTGGCTTCTGCACCTTTCTCCTCCTCAGAGGCTGCAAAGCAGAAGGCTGGATTTCCAACCAAGAAAAGGTTGGAACAAGTGTTGACTATGCCAAAGCACTGCATCCTCTTTGAAAGATCACTCAAGTTGCTAGAAGAATAGATCAGGAGAGGCAAAGGGACAGGGTGGAGACTAAGTAAAGACAGACATAATAGTCTGGGAAAGAGACGATGCTACATCAGGCCAGCAGGGTAGAGGTGGGCTGAGGTAGGAGATTTAAGCTTACACTCCGAAGGTCACCACCAAAATCCTTGCTCTGGTCTACTTTGCCCCAGGAGGCCTGGTCCCTACCTTCTTCTCTGTCCTCATTGTCCTCTTTCCAGTGAGCTCTCGTCACCAGCAACATCCACCCTCTTCCTGTTATTCGAGTAGCACAAGCTTCTTCCCGCACTTGGGCCTTTGCCCAAGTTACTTTCTCCACTTGGGATGCACTTTCCTGAGATTGATTTCTCTTACCAAATCCCAGATTAAACACTGCATTCTCAGAGAGGCCTCATCTGACCATTACAGTGACCTCTAGCCAATCCGCATACCAGATTTCCTGGGTTTTTGAGCAGCAATAATTAAGTAATATTTTCTTGTTTGTTTGCCCTCCAAGCAGAAACCTATTGCTTGTTCATGTCTATGTCTTCTGAGCCTAGGAGAGTGCCTGGCACACAGCAGACACTCAGGAAATATTCACGGATGGCTCTAGTGTGTGGGAGGGGACAGATGAGGTGCCGGAGTTGACATTCAAGTTGGCTGGCTGGACATCTATGTAGATGACAATGTCACAGAGATTTGAAGAAATCTGGGGACAGGGTTTGGGGAGGAGAGGAATAAGGAATGGGAGCTTTCAACATGTTAAGCATGAAATGTCCATGCAGCAGTCAGAAAGATGGTGCTCAGAGATGTCCCATCCGACTCCCCAGAACCTGTGAATGTTACCTTGCATATTACAGGAGACTCGGCTGACATGAGCCAGTGAAGGCCCTCGAGATGGGGATTATCCAGGGGAGCCAATGTAATCACAAGGTCTTTACCAGAGAGATCCAGGAAACTCGAAGAGAGCTAGGAGGTGCAAGAAGCAGAAGTTGGAATGATGTGAGGAAGAGCCCAGGAGTCAAAGGATGCAGGCATTTCCAGAAACTCCAAAAGATAGAAGAATGAATTCTCCTCCACAGAGCCTCAAAAAGAACCAGCCTTAACTTTGGGGCTTCTGATCTCCAGAACTACACAATAATAATGTAATGGTTTATTTGTGTTTGTGTGGGAGGGTGTGGTACTGGGGAGTCAACCCAGAGCCTTCACACTGACCTACATCTCCTAGCCCTTTTTAAATTCTTTTTTCTTTTGATACCAGGTCTACAATGGATGCTGCTAAGTTTGTGATCTTTTGTTACAGTATCAACAGGAAACTAATGTAGCCCATGATATATTCCATGTAGAGATGTCACATAGATGGAGATGTCACGTAGACAGTGAGTAAGTGTCTGCATCCCTGATTATTTGTTAGAAAAGTTAACCAAAGGTAAGACCTTTTAAGACCTCATGTATATCAATAACTTGCTTTATAGACACATTGTACCAATTGTGCTCTGTCGTGAAATGTATGCAAGAGAACAAGCTTACCACACCTATATCACTATTAGTTATTTGTACATTTTACGCCTTCAGATTTGAGAATCAAATAATGTTATCATTGCTCTGTTTGCCTTTCTTTACTACTGAGATAAAACATTACTCAGATCTTTATTCACTGTCATTTGCTCCTTTGTAAATTATCTATTTCATCTTGTATCAGGATGACTTCATTCCAAGTAACTGAAAGTGGCTTAAATAAGAAGTGTGTTAATAAATCTCATGTCACAAACAGTCTGGAGGTAGGTCATTCGAGGCTTGGTTCAAAGCACCCATGACTTTGAGCTCTGTCAATTTCTATGTGATTTTTCTTTGTGTCACCCTCATGATCATAGCCTGCTGTGGCCTCCAAGCACTGGACCTTCACACAGACCTCTACAAAGGCAGGAAGGAAAGAGGGAGGAGTTTTCCTAGGCTCTACACTCTCCTGTGTCTTAGTGGACAGAGCTCCACTATGAGGTCTTAATATTATTTGATTCTCAAATCCGAAGGCATAAAATGTACAAATAATTAATCATGATATAGGTGTGGTGAGCTTGTTCTCTTGCATACCTTTCATGACAGAGCTAATTGGTACAATGTGACTACAAAGCAAGTTACTGATATACATGATGCATGACTGCTCACATAGGATGCATGCCTGTATGGTAGCTGCAAAGGAAGCGGGAAAGGTGAGTGTCTGGCCTTTCTCGGCCTGTTTTGGAGAAAGTCTTTCCCATCCAGGAAGGTGAATTCCCACACATCCTAGACACACATCCTGCCATAGTCTTGGCATTTTTCTTATCTATTTGCATCTTAGAGGAAGAATAGTAACACTTTCTCTGATATTGTGTGGCAAGAATTGCTGTGTGGTCTGCTTTTTTATTTTGTTTATGATCATTTTTGTCTTTTAAACTTCTATTCAAGGAATGATTCCTTAAGACAGTGATGGAAAACCTTTTAGAGCTTTCAATGATACAAACAGCCCACTGTGGCACATGTGCCATAGATTCACCACTACTGCCTTAAGACATTGAAATAAGTTTGAGGGTCCACCTTCTCCTCTCAGAAATTACCAAAAAGAATCCATTCCAACTGGCCAGCAGTATAGGGACCTGCACTGCATTATACTGTACTGTGCTATATTGTCTTGTACTATAGCACACAACCCTATAGTAACAGTACCTATTCTTCAGATTCTCAGGGGGCCTGAACTCAGAAGACCACAGCTCTGCCCTCAAAGAGAGAGAACAGGTGTGCCGAAATGGCCACTGCCTGCAGAAAAAGACACAAAGTAACAGAAGACAGGGTGCTCACCCCTTCTGCCATCTTTTCTGTACCATTAAGGGGGCTCTGCCCTCACTGACAATAACCTTGGCCTCATAGCTATGGCACAGATCCTTCACACGTCTTTATTCTGCATCAGAAGTGTCTGAGGGTCCTTTGCATACATCCAGTACATCCAGCTCCTTCACAGCTGGGACGCTGGTTGGGAATGAGGCTTATTCCATTTTCTTTGGGGCGCATGCACTTCACTTTTATGAGACACTTCCATTGAGGCACCTTTGCTATTGTAACAAAATCTCATTACCAAACACATGTTTCAGTTTTTCAGGTCTCTTGTGGAGCTGCCCTCTGGCTAGCGTGGCTTCAGGCAGGCTCTCAGGGACGCAGGTAGGCTATCGCGGCCCAACCCACACCTATTCTTCACCCAGGCCAGATGATTCCCATGACCTCTCAGACCTGCTCCAGAAGGGAAACCCAGGCTTTGGCATCCACTCCTGCTCCCTGCTCCTCAAGCAGCACACAGATGTTTTCTTGTTTGTATCTGTCGTGACTGGCCTATCTGAACTCTGAGTGTTTGTAATTCCAGAATATTGGATGCCTGCCTACTTGATCTCGGAGTTCACATCAGAAGTTATTTCAAATTCCTCCACTTTTAAACTTATGTTATTTCAGGTCCACTGAGAGGGGTAGTTGTAAATTTTTACTTTTTATTCCTAAACCACTACCTAAAAACAAAAATTGTACTTATTAATAAGTTATGATGTTATATTTCAGTACATCTATACATTGCATAATGTTTACATCAGGTTAAACATATTTATCTCCTCAAACATTTATCATTTCTTCATGGTGAAAATGTGCAAAAATCTTTTAGCTTTTTGAAATGTACAATACATCAGCCCACTCCACCCCAGCCACACCATCAGCTGTGCACCATCAGAATGTGCAAGATCCCCTTCCGAAGCTCCCATGATCCAGTTGCTCCCTCTTCTTGTATTTCAAAGGACAGATTTTGTTACTCTCCAGGTGTAGTGAAGTCAGTGTGTCAGGAGACAACACCATTGGAAAGATATTGTTACTCACAAACCCCAAGAGAAGGGAGCACGTCACGCCATACAGTAACACACAGGAAAGCAACAGGGTTGGTCAGGGGGCAGAGCGGGAGAGGGCAGAGCATGGGCTGAAGCTTTTACTGTGGCTCCTGCAGGAAGGAACAGGTGAGTCAGGGCAAGCAGACTCAAGATTGGTTGGTTTGATTAATTTCGGTGAGCTTTGGCCCTGAAGGTTGTCTTGGTTACCTGGTTCCTGATATTAGGGTGAGTAGGACAGGCAATCAATCGGGGGCCTAGAGTGTGAGTGCCTGAGTGTTCTCATGGCAAGTGATTTGCATTCTCCAGGCAGCTAGTAGGCAGTCCCTCCCTGGTCAGCAAGACCCAGATGCCACAGCACCAATATAGAGGCCAGGAAAATGTGCTGAATGCAGCCCGGAGCACCCCTCCTTCACCCTTGGCAAGAGTGAGGGGTGGCGTGGTGTGGGGCAGGGCTCTGGCAGCTCCTGTAATAGGCTGGCCAGTAAGCCTCCCTCAGCCTTGGTCCTCCATCAATGGAAGAGGTCACCTGGCACACAGCTGGCTGTCAGTTTCCTTCCCTGCGCTCTTGTCCTTCTGAGACACAATTCAGCTGCTCCTTCTCTGGGACGTCTTTCTGGCCCTTTGCTACCCTCGTGCCCTGCCTTTGTCACTACTGCAGCACATTGTACACTGGATTGGATGTGTCCGTCTGTCTGTGTGTCTCTCGTCCACTGGACAGGGAGCTATGTCAGAGTAGGAGCTCCCTGTTAAAGCAGATTTCTCAGCAAATATTTGCAAAGTAAATGAATTAATCATGGTTTTGTCATTTCCACTGAGTCCCAAAAGAATGTACCCTCTGGCCCCACTAGGATACTTCCTCATCCTGAGCCCTCTCTCCATGCCTTCGCTCGAAGGCCTTAGCACATCCACACCTCAGCCAGGCGGGCACCAGCTGGAGTGGCGCATTTGCGCAGAGATAATGATTTCCCAAATGTACCCCAGCACCCTAGTGTGCTCCAGATGTCGCCATGGTGCTCCTGCTAATGAGGAGAGCCGCCTGCGCTGCCACCTCTGGGAAATAGGACTCTTCTTCACTCAGGCCGGGACAGCTGGCTCCCACATCCCCCAAGGGACGCTGCTCCAAGCACCGAGCCCCCTCATCCCGGCCTGAAGCCAGCCTGGTGTTACTGAAAACCTCAGTGCATGCAAATGGATGGCAGAGCATCTACCAAGGGAGAAATCTCCCACTTTAAATCATTTCTTAAAGGAAAGTGCCATTAAATGCACTTAAGTGCTCATCTAATCTAGTAGAGGCCTCCAGCCCATCTCTGTTATGTTTTATTGCCATTCCATCTCTCTTTTTTTTTCTTTCAATTTTTATCTTTTTAGTGCATGTTTGTGGTACATAATGATTAGCTTCCTCATGGGGACTGGTGCATATACAAAACACATCTCAATCCACCTGCTTCTGCTACGGCAGCAGTCAGCGTCTGGGTTGCTTTGGGTGGCATTCACAGATGGGCTCTAGTGCAGAAAGAGTGCAGGAGAAGCGCTTCCGCTTCAAGAACTCATGTTGGAAGGTCTCCCCTGCGCCAAAACATTTCTTCCTCAGCTGTTGTGTGGCTTGTGACATTTGTTCCTGGGAATGAGAGGACGAGAGAGGGGGTGGGGAGGGAAGAGTCCCTGCAGCTGCTTCGGAGCCTTGAGCTGCCCGGGAGGAGGAGGGGTGATGGGTGGAGACAGCTGCCTGGCCAGCAGGCTCCTAATTCCCTAATCCCACACTGGGCTTCCTGCCACGGCAGTGCCTCTGTGCAGGGCCTGAGCCCTCGTGGGGGAGGACCCAGCAGCAAGGAACAGATCAAAACAGCAATATTCACTGCTTTCGAAAAACACTTTCAGCTGTTTGTTTGTGCCAGACAGCGGATAGACGTGGAGGGTACAGAGAGCAGAAACAGATTTTCCTCAAGGCACTTGGGTACTAGCTGGGGAATCCAATAAGCAAAGATGCAAATAAAATGGGACACAGTACAATCTGGAAGCAGCAGTCTGGGAGCAGTCTGGGAGCTTCCTCATGGACATGATGCCTTCGCTGAATCCAGAAAGAGGTACACATCGGACAGTGGAAAAATGGGACAAGAGGAGAGACAACATCGTCCAAAAGAATAAGCAGCACAAAAAGGGGCCTGCACGATCAGAAAAGTCAAGTCAAATGTTCGCAAACCTCAATCACATCGACTAGTACATTCTCCAATGCAAGAGACAGAACATCCCACTAAAAATCACTCAAGCCCATGTTTTTCTAATTTGAGGGTCCCCAAATCACCTGGGGGTCTTATGAAAATGAAGACTTTAACTGGAAACATCAAGAGCGGGTCTGAGATTCCACACAAACTTGTTAGAATTGCCACAAACTTGTTAGAAATGCAGACTCTAACTGATGATGTAGGTGACCAACACAATTGACAATACAATGTGTGCTGTAGGCACACTTTGGGTAGCAAGGATTAAACATCAAGAAGTCTTCCTCCTCAACCAAGCTGGTCCATGGTGGGTTCAGCGGCTCAACAATGTCACCAAGGGCTCAGGCTCTTCCATCTTTCTCTTCTGCCCGCCCTGCAGCTCACATGATGTCTTACAACCAAAAGATGGCTTCCCCAACTCGAGGCAGCCAAGACTCCACTGCAGAATCACACAGAGGAACACAAGTGCTTCTCCTCAATGGGCTCTTTCTTTCCACCAAGGACAAAACTTTTTCTCAGATGTCCCCTGTGGCAAGGTTCTCTAGAGAAACAGAACCAATAAATATAAAGGAATTTATTCAAGGAATTGGCTTACATGATTCTGGAGGCTGATAGCTCCCAATATCAGCGGGTGAGTTGGCAAGCTGGAGAACCAGGAGAACAGATAGCGTAGTTCTGCCAGATTGAAGATCTAGGGAGAGCTGATGTTTCAGTTCAAGTCCAAATGCAGGGAAAAAAAAAAAAAAACAACCCTCAATATCTCAATTGAGGCCACTGGGTGGAAAAAATCCTCTTCCTCCAGGGAAGTTTGGATTAGTCTTACCTGTGAATATGGAGAGGTCCTGCACTACTCAGGCTACTGATTGAAATCTTGGCCAAAAATTCCTTCAAAGGTATTTGACAGGTATCCACCCAGAATGACAGCAATGATATTTGACCAAATATTTTGGCACCCTGTGAAAGTCGTGGTAAAATTAACCATCATTCCCCTTGACTTGTCACCTCTATGCTTCATTGACCACAACTAGGAAATGTTTCTCTCACCCCAAACCAACTGCTGACAAAGGAAATGGAGTACCTAATGCCTCAAGCAATCGTGACTAATCCCCTGTGGCAGATGCAGCCTCAGTGTGCACACCGCCAATGGTGGTGGATCGAATAAAACAGTTTTGTTTTTTAATAAGGAAGAGCAAGAGCGGCTATTAGGCAGGCAGCCAGTTGTGCTATAAAATTAAGACCTACACAACTAAGGTTCCTGGCTCCCATCTCTATCACTAGGCCTCCTTCTTCACTCCCATTGATTTGGGGCAGTCCCCAAGCAGTGTCATTTGTTACCTTATATACCTTAGTGTCACCCACTACCTCTTCCTTCTATGACCTCCAACTCTGCCGTGCATCCTCCAAAAGCTCCAAGCTGCGGAGCTCTGTTGCCGAACCTCAGACTTCATAGTGACCTGAGAGCTTGGCAGACCCTAAGCAATGAGACTCAGGGCAGCTCCCGAGTCAAGCTTGCTTGGATGAAAAGTCCAGGATTCAGGGGTTGACCCATGAGTCAGCACCCACACTCATTTGCTTCCTCTAGCACATACCACATCCTGAGGACTGGATGAGACCAGGCTGGGTCGGTAGCATTCCTAAAGATGCTCCACCCCTCCATCTCCACTCTTTGCTCTTTTACTGGCCCCTTGATAGATTCTCTCAAATGCTTCAGAGTCCTTCATATCATTTCTCCCATCTGTCAGCCCACGGTCCATGCCCTGGTCTCAGGCTCACAGCTAACTCTTCCTGAGTACATGTGAAGCCCAATTTTGGATAGAGTTTGAGTGTTTTCCACAGGAGTCTCTCTGCCCTCACTTAAATAAGTAGCCACAAATAGATACTTGGGAGGGGATAGTACTCACTCCTTGGAACAGACATATCTAATCTTAGCTGTTTCAAGATGATGTATTCAGTTTTATGTTGTACTTTTTTTTAGTATGGGTAAAGGTAGAGGGGAGAGTACATTAAAAAATGAAGACGAAGTGGTATGTAGGGCCAGATCATTCACTCACTCAGTCATTCAACAAATATTTATCAAGTCCCAGTTATACGCCAGGCACTTTGCTGAATATTGTGAATATAACAAGATAGCTGTGTTCTCTACACTCATGAACTTTAGTAGACAGATGATCACAGAGTGGTCCTAGATAGTTGTTACAAAATTCAGAGTTATTTTAAAGGCCCTAGTGACCAAATGATGTCAGATTTAGTCTGAGTAATGGCATGATAGGACTTGCATTTGCAGAAGTTCTCTTTAGGACCCGTGTAACTGGTTAATGTGGCTCAATGCAGGACAATCACTGACATGCAGCAAGTTAAGTGAAAGGTGCTTAGTTCATGGGATTCGGGTGACAAGATAAACGGGAAACATATAAAGGAGATAGAGTCTATGGGAATCATGAATGATTTGATATAGAAGTGGTAAGGGATGGGGGAGTTGACAGGGACCTTCCAGATAGGAATGACAGGAAGGGCACCAGGCTCTGGGAAATATCTGCTGTATTTGGTTAAAACAATAATGGAAAAAGGAGGAGAAAGAAATAGTTATATTAGAACAAAGTTGCCATATTATGTCAGAATTAAGCCAGTATTAACCTGAAATAGGTTGAGATAAGACATACACATTACTCTCTAGAGCACCAACACCTAAACTAAAAATATAGCTTAAAATATCAAGAATTTAAATTATATACTTATAAAGTATTTAACACAAAAGATGGCAGCAACATAAAACAACAAAATAGCAAACATAAGTGTCACCCTATGAAGAATTGCATTAAGTGGGAGTGAAAAAACATTTCAATCAAAAGTCAGATTATAAAATTTATGTGGGGGGAGACAAAGACTCGATTATGTCTTTGTCATAAACAAAGACTCAACTATAAGAAGCACAGTTTGGACCCAGAAGCACAAATGTGATGAAAGTAAAATGACAGATTTTATTCATATATATGAATATATATACATATATATATATATATATATCTCAAACAGCTCGATACTAATACCATACAAAATAGGTAATACACAAAATATTACTAGAGACAAAAAGCAATATTTGATGATGATAATATGGCCATCCATCAGGCAGGTAAAATAATTAAAAACGTATATGTGCCAGACAACAGAATCCCAAAATACATGAAGTAAACACTGACATAAGGAAAGAAAACATAAACAACTCAACAATTTATCAGAAAACTCAATACTTCTTTCTAAGTAATTGCAAGAACTGGACAGAATATCAGTAAAGCTATAAAAGACTTGAAAACACTGCTCACCAAAACAGCATAATTACACATTCTTTTTAAGTATACGTGATGCATTCTCCAGAATTGACCATATGGTAGTCTATAAAACAAATCTCAGTAAACTTAAAAGGAGTGAAATAATACTGCATATGCTCTCCATCCACCAGTGGATTAAAGGTCAACAACAGAAAGAAAGTTGGGAAATCACCGGCTATTCAAAAGTTAAACAACACACTTTGAAAATAATCATTAAGTCATGGAAGAAATAGTAAGATAAATTGTAAAAGGAGAAAAATGTAACAACTGAAGGAAAATGTTAACACAACATCTCAAAATTTATAGGCTGCGGAGAAAACTGTACTTAGAAAAATTATAGCTTTAAATATATATATGAAAAAGATCTAAAATCAGTCATCTAAGTTCTGTCCAAAGAAAATAGAAAAAGAAAAGCAAATCAAGCCCAAAGTAAACAAAAAGAAACAATAAGGATCAGAGAACAAATCAATAAAATAAAAAACAGAAACACAATGGGGAAAATCAATGTAATCAAATTTGTTTCATTGAAAAGATCAACAAAATTTATGAACCTTTTGCTAGATTAATCAAGACAAAAGGGGAGAAGACACAGATTATATGTCACAATGAAGGAGGAGGCACAAGATATGGAATCAACTCAAGTGTCCCATCAGTGCATAAGTGAACAAAGAAAATATGATACATACACACAGTGGAATACTATTCATTCCTAAAGAAGAAAGTTTTGTCATCTGCAACAACATGATGAAGTTGGAGGATGTTATGTTAGTGAAATAAACCAAGAACAGAAAGACAAATATCATATTACCTCACTTACATGTGAAATCTGAAAATTCAAACTCATACAACAATTGGGAAGTTGTTGGTCACAAAATTTCAGCTAGAAAAGAAGAATAAGTTCAAGATAAATATTGTATATCATGGGAGAGATAGTTAATAATGATGTATTTTATACTAGAAATCATTAGAAAGTAGATTTTAAGTGTTTTTATCATTAAAAACGAATATGGGAGGTAATTTGTATGTTAATTAGATTTAGTATTCCACAATGTACACATATCTCAAAACATTATACACCATAAATGTATATGATTTTTATCCCACAATTAAAAATCATTGATAAATTAATTTTTAAAATAGGAAATACTACTAGACCTCTAGAGAAGTTATAAGGCAAAGAAATATTGTAGGAGAATATGATGAAAACCTTTACGTCTACTAATAACACAATTCAGATAAAATGGAAAAAATCATGGGAATATACAAATTATCGAGACTGATCAAGAACAAATACAAAACCTGAAAAAAGTCCTATGAAAATTAAAGAAATTGAATTAGTAATTTAAAATATTTCCACAATGAAAATCACAAAAGTCAAAAGTAGTAAATTCTGATAATTTCTACCAAATATTTAAAGAAGAAATAATAAGCATTTCATACAAACTCTTCCAGAAAATCGAAGAAGAGATACTACTTCACGATTTATTCTATGAGGCCAGCATTACTCTGACACCAAAACCAAACAAAGAAATTACAAGAGAAGAAAGCTATAACCAGTCCACGAAAATGAAAACAAACAGGATCAGCAAACAGAATCCTGCAATGTGTTAAATGGATCATAGCCCAGTTGATTTATTTCAGGAATTCAAAGTTATCTTAACATGAAAAAATCAATTTAATTTATCATATTAAAAGAATAAAAGACAAAACTACTAATCATCTCAATACATTCAAAAAATTTTATAATAAAATCTATTTCTTCCAAAAATTCTCAACAAAATAGGAATGGAAGAGAACTTCCTTAGTCTGATAGCCAGCATCCACAAAAAGAACTAAGTATCATAATTGAAGGTAAAAAGTGGAATATTCAACACTTAATTGGGGATTCTAACCAGGGTAATAAGGCCAGGGAAATAAATTAAAGGCAAGTCATTGGAAGGGAAAAAAAAATTGTTATTTTCTACAGGCAACATAATCAACATGCTAAGAAATAACTTTAAAAATTATTAAAAGTAATAAACAAGTTTAACAGGGCTGGAGGGTAGAATACAAACATTAAAAAATCAATCGCATTTCAGTATTTTATCAACAGACAATCCAAAAATAAAATAAAGAAAAAATTCCGTTCGTAATAGCAACTAAAAATAAGAAAGAGGGACAAACCTGACAAAGACACCCAGGACCTGTGCCTTGCAAAACTGCTCACAGTTTCTGTGGGTCAGGGGACTGCGTGGCTTAGCTGAACGCCCCGCTCAGGTCTCGGGCTGCAGTCAAAGTGTCAGCTGCAGCTTTGGTCCATCTGATGCTTGGGGACTGTCACAAGCTCATTTGGACTGGAGGCAGAATTCACTTCCCTGTAGCTGGAGGACTCACGTGGGAGTCTCACCTTGACGAGGCTAGTAGGACAGTGTTTCTATGGTGCCTGTTTAAACTGGCCCATTTAAAATAATTTGCCTTTTTATCCACTCAAAGATCAACCGATGAGTAACCCACTTGCAGGAGTGAAATCCCATTATGTCACAAGTCTGGTCCACACTTGAGGGGAAACATTGTACAAGTCAGCTGTGCTGGTGGGTGAGAATCCTGGAGTCATTTTAGAACTCTGCCAGTTGTAATCTGCACACGGCTGACTATAAAATGTTACTGTGAGACACGATGGACCTAAGTGAACGGAGAGCTAGCCCATACTCATGCTTTGGATGACTAAATACTGGTAAGTTATCAATTCTTTTCAAATCAATTTATAGATCTAAAGTCATCAAGGTCAAATTGCAGCAGGCTTTTTTATAGACATTGACAAGTTGATTGTAAAATGTACAGAGTACATTACAGCGCACACAGTAGCCGAAGAACCTAGAACAGCCAACATATCTGCATTAGTCAGCTGTCCTTTGCTGTGACAGCTTAAAGGAGAAGAGGGTTGTCTGGCCTCATTGTTTCAGAGGTCTCCCTGCTTTTTGGCAGGAACATCATGGCAGGAGAGTGCAATGGGACAGCCAAGAAAAATGGAGGACTATCTTCCTCCTTCATTTGTTTTTGTCCTATCAGGGTCCCCAATCTAGTGGATGGTGCCGCCCACACTCAGGGTGAGTTTCTTGCTTGGCTGGCTACCCCATCTGCAGACATCCCTGGAAACACCATTGCAGACAGCCCAGGAGCGCACTTTACTAATTTCCTGGGCATTTCTCAGTCCAATCAACTTGACAATTAAGATTAAGCATCACAACATCTTTGACAAAGATCGATGATGGAAGACTAACACTACTTAATATCAACTTGCCAGCAGGCTATCGTTATCACACCAACATGGCATTAGCATCAAATAGACACAGAGCAGTCAAACAGAATAGAGAGCCGAGAAATACAACCACAAACATACAGAAAAAAAAAAAATTTTGACAAAGGCGCAAAGACAACTTCATGGAAAATAATAGTCTTTTCAATAAATGGTGTTGGACATGCATGGGTAAAAAAAAAGTTTAAACTTGAATCCAAACTTCATACTATATACAAAAATAAATAATAGACCTAAGCATAAAACCTAACACTATAAATCTTCTAGGAGAAAACAAAGGAGAAAATATTTTTTCTCTTACGTCAGGCAAAGCTATATTAAAATTAACACTGGCAGCACAATCCTTGAAAGAGGAAAAATTAGGCTTTGTCAGAATTAAAACCATTTTTTTGAAAAGCACTAAGAAAACAATTGGATAAATCACAGATTTGGAGAAAACATTTGAAAATAATACACCTGATAAAGAATTTGTCTCCAGAATATATTTTAAAATCTCTCAAAATTCAATAATGATGAAAACAAACAACATACTTCTTTTTGATGGGCAAAAGATTTGGATACACTCTTCTCAAAGAAGGCACAGATGGCCAATAAGCACACCAGAACATGCTCAATGCATGAGTCATTACAAGAAATGCAAATTAAAATTACAAATGCCACTGCACAGCTATTAGAATGGCCAAAAAAAAAAAATTTTTTTTTTTTTTTTTTGGTGCTGGGGATCAAACTCAGGGCCTTGTGCTTGCTAGGCAAGCACTCTAACCACTGAGCTAAATCCCCAGCCCAGAATGGCCAAAATTTTTAAAATTATTATCCAAGTAGGTGAGCATATGGAGGAAATGAACTTCTCATTCAGTGCTGATGGGATGTCTTAGAAAGTTAAACTTATGTAAGTTTCTTAAAAAGTTAAACATAAACTTATGATACAACAATTTTACTAGACATTTACTCAAGAGAAATGAAAATGTATTTTCAAATATAGAGAAAGTTGCATTTGAATGCCACAGTAGCTCTATTTGTAATAACTAGGAAGTGGAAACAATACCAATGCCTGTCAATATGTAAATGGAAAATCAAATCATAGTATATCTCTACAATGGACTACTACTCAGCAACGAAAAGGAATAAACCATTGATACATGCAATGTCATGGTTGCATCTCAAGTTCAGAGTGAAAGAAGTGTGATTTTAAAATGTACACATATGATTCCATTTTGTCTTACACTGCTCAGGCTGCTGTAACAGAATACCATAGACTAAGTGCCTTAAATAACAGAATTTCCCATAATCCGGAAGGGATCTGAGGCCAGAATGCCAGCATGGCTAGGCTCTGGTAAGGGCTCTCTTGCTGATGTGCAGATAAGCACTTCTCATTGTGTCCTTGCACAGCTGAGAACAGAGGAAGCAAGCTCTTCTTATAAGGGCACCAGCCCCATTCATGAAGCCTCTGGGCTCATGACATAACCAGCTGTGTGAGACTGATCTCCTAACACCATCATGTTGGGGATTAAGATTAAACACATGAACTTGGGGAGGCACAAATATTCAGTGCATGACGTATTTACTTAAAATCTCCGAAACACAAACTAACCTATAGCAATGGTAAGCAGATCAACAAGACAAGGAAGGAAGAAGAATAAAAGAATAAAAAAAGATACAGTGAAACTTTTTGGGATGACAGAAGCATGATCAAAACATACAGGGAATGTTTAAAATTAAGAGAAATTATTATAATAAAAGACACATTGCCATTAATTCCCCCTTAAAAGACTCTCCCTTGCTTCAAACAGACTTACCCATCATTCTTGTTGCTTTCTGAAGCAGTTCGGGAAGTCCTTTTTTGAGAATATCTTTAATTGTGTTATTGTGCCTGCCTCAATGTCCTGAGTTGATACAAAATGTTTACCTTAATGATCATTTTGTCTTTGGGGAAGAGCCAGAAGTTGCAGAGTGTCAGATCCAGTAAATAAGGTGGATGAAGACACATCATAGTGCTTTTATTTGACAGAAGTTGCTGTAAACATAAACTAAACTATTTTAGAAAGTGACAAGAACAATGGGATAAGTGTGTTTGAAGCAAAGGGGATTTTTTTTGAGGGAGATTAGTGACAATATGCCTTTTACTATAATGATTTTTTAATTTAAGCATTCACTGTATATTTTTATCACACCATGTACACTGCTTTAACTGTTATAAGTCATCTAGAAATGATTTAAAGTACACAAGAGGATGTGCATGGGTTCTATACAAATACTGTGCCAGTTTAAATAATAGACATGAGCATACATGGATTTTGGTATCATACGCAGTCCAAGAACAAAATCCCTGTGGATACCAAGGGATAATGGCACTTTTAGAACTCCAGGAGATTCCGATGAACACCCGGTGTTGGAACTGCTCTGAGGGAGTGTGTGTTTGTCTTAGTTACTTTTCTCATTGCTGAGACAAAATACCCAATGCCCAAAGTTAAAGGAGGGAACTTATTTGGCTCACAGTTTGTACAGGTTTCAGTCCACAGTCGGCTGGTTCCAAGGCAGGGTGGATGGTAGAGGGGCATCACAGAGGAGAAACAGTCCATGGCAAAGCAGGGCAGGCAGAAGGCAGCAAGCAGCAACCAAAGGAAGAGCAGCAGCCTGCCTCTCCTTTTCATCCCTTCCAGGCTACCTGCCCTTTTGGTGGTCTCACCCACACCCAGGGTGGGCCTTCACATTATCCACACCTGGAAGTATGCCAAACCAATCAGTGGACTAATTCAGTAATCACACACCCTTCATCCTAGCATCACCCTAGGTCCAGCCACCTCTGAAAAGCTTCACCTATGATGGCATAAGGCTTTGGAGGGACATCTAAGACACAACCCATAACAGTGTTAGTCAACTTTTTGAGGCTGTGACAAAATACCTGGGCAAGTCACTTTAAAGGAAAATAGGTTATTTTTGGCTCATGGTTTCAAGGGTTCCTGTCCATGGTCAACTGGTTCCATTGCTTTTAAACCTATGGTGAGGCAGAAACACCATGGCGTAAGGGTGTGGCAGAGAAAAGCTGCTCAATTCCTAATAGCAAGAAGCAGAGAGATCAAAGAAGAACCAGAGAAGAAGGAACTGGGGACAATATAAACCCTGCAAAATTCCTTACCTTTATTGTGGCAATGATTCCACAGTGTATTATATATCAACTATACCTCAATAAGGCTATTTAAAAATTTCAAGTTAGACATGTTTGGCAAGAATATTTCAAGTTGATACAAAGAGGTCACATTGCCTTCCATCAGCCAGCACATAATATCAGATTGACCCTTTGTTAGTGGTGCTAAATTACAATAATTTGGTAAAGCAGTGACTGCCAGATTTTTGCATTATTAAAATGCATTATTCTTTTGCAATTATTGAGTAATTTATAGTATGAAACATTAGCACTGTGCACATGCTCCCTTCTCCAATTTCCTTTCAAAAATGGTTTATAGCAAGAGTTGGCAAATGGTTTTTATACAGTTCCAGATACTAAATAATTTAGGCTTTGTGGACCATATTTACTGTAGCCCAATTACTCAAATCTGCCATTGTAGCACAAATGCCCTCACATACAATATGTAAATGAACAAGGGTGGCTATGTTACAATAAAACCTCATTTGTGAACACTGAAATCAGAATTTTAAATAAATTTTGCATGTCATAAAATATTTTTCTCCCTTTGTTTTTTTCAACTATATAAAATTTTAATAAGAAAACATTGCCTCCTGGGTATACAAAATGTAACAGGAGGCTGGATGTGGCCAGGGAGTTGCACTTTGCCAACTCCTGGTTATATAGAATCCACTTATGACACTTACCTGAATCATTTATTTCAGTGAGGTCTGCAAAATGGCAATTTTCTAATTCAATCATTCTTTCCACCTTCTATACATTCCACATTCTTTCTACATAATGTGTATATTGGCTGACATATTTCTCCAAAGAGCTGCTTTCCATCAATTAGGAATAAAGGCAGGATAAATGTTTAATTCTCTCCCTTTAATCACAAATTTCCAGACGGAAGGATGTTAGTATAACTGTCATATCCCATGATGATAAATGATCTCTCTCTCTCTCTCTTTCCCTCTCTCTCTCCTCTCTCTCTCCCTCCTTCTCCCTTTCTTCCTCTCTCTCTCTCCCTCTCTCTGTTTCCCTCCCCTCTTCCGCTCCTTCCTTCTTCTCCCCCTGTCTCTTTTTTCCAGCTGCCATGAGATGAGCAGTTTCTGCTACCACACATTTCCTCCATTCTACTTCTGCTTCGCCACAGGCCCAGAAACAACAGGGCCAATCAGTCACGCCCTGAAACCATGAGGAAAAATAAATGTTTAAAGTTCTTTTCCTCAGGCATTTTGTCACAGCAACAAAAAGTGACAAACACAGTTTTAAAAGGAAATAATTAATTTGCTGATCATTTTCCCATGTATGACTGTCCGAGGTGAAGCAGTAGGTATGGTAAAGTTTCTGTTGTCACACTTACCCCTCTTAACAATTCTATGATTTAGATATATTTGTTCTGATTTATAGAAGGAGACACTGGGAGAGATTGAGGACCCTTAACCCAATTCATACTCGCAGAGGCCCTTGTGCCTTGAAGAGACAGAGAATGAATTAATAAATCAGTTCCTGTTAGTGTTTAAAAAACTACTCAGTGGCTTCCCTCTGGGAAATATGAGACAGGAAATATTCAGTTTCATTCATCAGTGGTGTATAACAAAGACACATGTGCTAGCTAGACAGTGCAGCTTATTTTAAAGGGTAAATGGGAAACACTATAATAGAGACTGACAAGGTACACCCAAACCAGTTTCTCCAGTAGAGAGAAGCACAGTCATGGGGCACTTCTGGAGGGAGCCCCTTGCCCTCACTCAGGCCTGAGACCAGGAACGAGGAGGCAGCGGGGAAATGAGCCAGAGCAACTGGGCTTTCTGTCTGCTCTTGGCTGAGAAGGTACCGGCTGCTGGCTCTCCCACTGCCACGGATGTGATGCTTCTCCCACACTTGATAAATGTACACACCAAGGATTTGTTCACCCAACAAGCATATGCTGTGGGCTTATTCCCACCAGGCAAACGAAAGCCCCCAACCTTAGCTCCATCCAATCACTGTGTCATGTGACTGGATTCTGGAGTTCAAGAACATCGGCGGGGCAGAGCAGGGACGAGTGACTGCACTCCACAGCCTGTGTTCTTGATGGAGGACTCTGCCAGAAGCTGGACCCACCAGATGGATCATTTATCCGCATGTCTGAGATCTGAACTGAGACATGCAAACTTGTTTGGTCTCTTGGAAGTCCTGCACGTGGCATCTACATACGACATAGCTCCCCGGAGCCTCGTGACTTCCCAGTTGTCAGACATTTGACCAGTCAGAACTGCTCCAAGAGTGCAGGTTCCAGCTCACATGGTGAAAGTGACATCACCTTTGAGGACCCACCTGGGAAGTTGCAATAAAACATCACTTGGCCTGTATTCAATTAGCCAAAGCAGTTTCAAGTACACCCAGATTTAAGTGAGGGAACAAGACTCTTGCCTCTTCTGGGAAGGGTATCAGAGTTACATTTTAGAAGAGCATATAGGGTGGAATGAGGGCTGCTAGATCAAAGGCAGGGTGGCCAGGAAAACTTGAATTTTAGCCATTTTTTTGGTGTAGGCAGGTCCCAGATGTTGCATGGGACATACTTGTTATAAAAAGGTATTCATTGTATACCTGAAATTCAAATTCAACTGGGCAGCTTGTATTTTTATTTGCTCAATGCAGCAACCTGAGATAGGAGATATTTTTGTGGCTAATCTTTGGAAAAAAGTCTACCAGAGAGGTAAACATGCAACAAGTTCTCAGTGATAAAATCATAGTAGTTGTGGCCTGGGACACAGAAATGGATCCATGGAATTGAGCAGTATACTCACAGGAAATCCATGTGCATGGGATTGTAATCAAAGACTCTTTCCCCATCCTAGAGCTGCAGCCGAGGTGACTACATATTCAGAGTTGCTGGACCGTCTGTGCCCATGTTGCTTGGAGATGAACCCAGTCACGCTCCCGTCTGCTTTGGTTGGGATGAGGTTTGAGTGTCCACCCAACATTCATGTGCAGGAAGTTTGGTCTTCAGAGTGGCAGCATGAGAGGTGCTGGTACCTTTAAAAGGTGGAGCTAGTTCGAAATGATTAGCTGATTGTGGATGAGCCCTTGGAAGGAATCACTGCTGATAGTGCAGAGTGAGTTAGTTCTCTTCAGATTATGTTTTTATAAAAAAGTAATGCAGACCTTTCCTTGCTGTCTCACCATGTGACCTCCAATTTACATACTGCTCTCCTTGCCATTGCAATGCCATTAACTATGAGCCCTTACCACAGGCCAAATCAATAGGGCTGCCTGATCTTGGACTTTCTGCCTCCAAACCTGTGAGCAAAATCAACCTTTTTTGTTTATAAAGTATCTAGCCTCAGGGATTTTATTTTAGCAAAGAAAGCCAGAGAAGAAGAGGCAGAGGAGAGCAGAATTGGCCAGCAGGGCTCTCCCTCCTACTGGCCAGCAGGGCCACAGTGGAGAGCTGTCCCTCCTACTCAGAAAAAAGAAGCCACGGGATTCCCCTTCACTTCCAAATGAGCAGGGGACTCCAGCCTTGGACCAGAGCAAGAAGCAATGCCTGAGGGTAGTCAGAGCCCAGGAACCAAAACAGCAACTGGGAGAGATCTGTATTCCCTCCACTTCCCCAGCTCCCGAGGCCGAGGGGCAATGTGAGGACCACGAAGAGGAGCTTTGCTGGCTGAGCCCTTGCCTAGCCCCCTGCTAGCCTCCCCTGTGATGAACCCCAGCCCAGGTCGGGGCATTGGCATTCCATCCCCTTTTCTGCCTTTGCTTCTGTCCTTCCTCCCTGGTATGGCCTCCTTTTAATTCTTATATCTGGCTCCCTTGTAAAGATAGAAGGCTGGAGGTATCGAAACGGACACTCTAAGACACTTTCTGCCCCCAGCAATCCCTCCCCTTCCACTTTTAGATTTGGTGGCTTTCACTGGGGCCTGACTCACAAATGCCAAAGCAATTGCTCTGGCTGTATCGACAAGGACAGCTGTGAACTGCCACAGTTCTGACTCCCCAAGACCCTGAAGAGAGGAGGGCACCATGGCAGGACGGAGTACCAGGGGTCAGGACACCCACAGGGTGCACTGATCTACGGAGGTGAAGTTTGGCTCCACCACTTTTGAGTGTGGAGTTTCTCATGCTTGCAACTCTCACCTCTCCCTGAAATCTCCCCTCTTGTCCCAGGAACTTTCCATGCTGGATCCAGCTCACACTTGTGTCTATACCTCTGACCCTCCTGCGCATGCCCGAGAGCGCACCCCAGACGGTGCACCATGCCTTTCTGTGTTCTTGCATGGTCCTCTGCTAGGTTACCGCAGGTCCCACCACTCTGGCTGGGTGTTTAGTGTTTGCCCTCATGTCTTTTAAATTTTTTTTAATTGACATCCGATTGTACATACTCATAAGGTACAGTGTGACAGTTTGGCACATGTATACAATGTATAATTATCAGATCAGGGTAATTGGCACATCACCTCCAATATACATCATTTCTTTGTGTTGGGAACTTGGTGTCTTTTTCTCATTCTGGCTATTCCAGGGTTATCTTACGTTAGAGACACTAGACAGATATTTTTCAACATTTAAAAAAGAAGAAATGTGTACATGTTTGACTTTTTTTTATAATAACAAATTTTATAGTAACAAAAAGATACTTAAACTTCTCCGTTCACTGTAGTACTGTTTTCAATAGCCAAGATGTGGAAATGGCATAAGTGTCTATCAGTGGATGAATGGATAAAGAAATTATGCTACATATACACAATGGAATATTATTTGGCCATAAAAGGGAAAGAAATCTCAACATTTGCAACAACATAGATGAACCTAGAAGTCATCTGCTAAGGAGTGAGGTCAAGAAGTGGGACAAAGAAGCTGAGCCTGCCCTTGTTTCCTGTGCCACGGTGCCCTCCAATCCCCAGCATTCACAGAGCTGCCCACAACATCCCCAGGCAGTGGGGCAGCTTGAGTCCAGGATGGGCTGGAAGGGACCGGGGGCAGGTAGAGGAAGTCCTCACTCAACAGTAAACAGGAGCCAAAGCGTGATAGCCCTTTGCTGATTGTGGGGTCCACAAGCCGAACTTCTCTGGCCCTTACTCTGCCAAGATACGCAGCCTGTTCAGAACATTCCCTTTTGCCACCTAGGCTTGACCAATGAATATCAAGTTACAGGCATATGTAAGTACCAACCAATCAGGAAGAGCATGCTGAATCCCTCATCTACATAAAAATGTTCTAGTCAGGACTCCTTGGTTGCCTCCCTCCTTGCACAAGCAGATTGGAAGTGGGAACCTGGGCGCAACCTTTCTCTGCATAACCAGCCCCTCCCTTTACCCCTCGGAGCCCTATTTTCATTTTTTATGAAATGCAGCATCTTCCAGGGGAAAATGAAAGGATATAAAAAATTATAGCCACAAATAATTTCACATAAATAAATATCGGTTTTCCTTGTGCGGTGATTTTTTTTAAAAATGTGTGTTGTACAATTAGCACATAATAAGAAATAAAAATTGTACTCTAGATAAACTATATTTAAAATGTGTACTTCAAAGTGACTGGAAAGAAATATATAAAAATGTAGATAGTAGCTGCCTCCAATGGGAAGTTAGTGGCGTTTTCTTCTGTATAATCTGCATTTCTCAAATCATCTGAAGTGGTATTAATAATAATAGCAGCAACTTCCCACTGAGCACTATGTGTCATCAGTACACTTGAAATATAATCACTCATTTTAGCTCACAATCCTGGTAAAGGGTAAAAACTCTTCATATCCCCATTTGCTAGTTAGGAAACTAAGGTAGAGAAAAGCAAAGTAACTTTCCCAGTGTCCTGGATTAACAAGTAGCTGGGTGTATTCTTAGGGGAAAAACAAAACCCCAAAAACCTTGCAGGAAGTGCTGGGCCTGGTGATGGGCTGCATCTGCCTGTGTGAGTACACCAGGCTGCTTGGCTCCACCACACCTGCACGTATGACCCTGGGCAAGTCCCTTCACCTCTCTGAAATCCGCTCGGGAATCTGGAAAATCGCAATAATCTCCCTTTTGGGATACTTGTGAACGTGAAACAAGATAGAAAGCTCTTCTTGAAGCGCTTGTTCCAGAGTGAATTGAGTACATGGCAGCTCCCGGGATTACTGTCGTCCTTGTCACCAGAACTTGTACAGTGACGTGTTCAAGGAATGAGCGGCTTCTGCCAGCAGAGTCAGAGCCACCGCTGAGTGGAGCAGGCGTCTGCAAACTCTGGGGTCAACCCAGGCTGCAGCTCACTTTGTAAATAAATGTATTCCCCAGAACCCAGTCTGGCCCATTTGTTTACGTGTCACCAACAGCTGCTTTTGCCCTACGCAGTAGGGTCTAGTGGTTGTGACAGAGACCATATGACTGAGAAGCCTAAAATTCTGTCTGGATTTTTCTTTTTCTTTTTTTTTTTTTTTTTTTGTAGTAGTAGGGATTGAACCCAGGGCCTTTACACCGAGCTACATCCCCAGCCCTTATTTTTTATTTTGAGGGCCTTGTGCGTAGAAGACCAGCACTCTACCACTGATCTACACTTCCCGCTGTTTCTAATCGGTTTCAAAACAGTGTCTCACTAAGTTGCCCAAGCTGGCCTCATACTTGCCATCCTCCTGGCTCAGCCGCCCACGTAGCTGGAAAGCCAGCCTAGTGCCGCTCCGCCTGGCAGGAGATCTACATGTGATTGATCGAGGCATACAGGCCACACATTTACAGCACAGAGTCAGCAAGCACAATAATGATAAGGAAGCAGGTAGAGAGAAAAGGAAAGAGAGCAATATTGAAAACGAATCAGAGCGAGGTGCCCTGCAAAGGAGGCCAGCAGGATCAGAGTGAGAGAAGCGGCAATGGATGGCAGAAAGCAGAGCTCTGCAGTGTTGGGGTGGGGTGGAGAGAAGGCCATGCGAGGGAAAGAGAAGGTGGACCACGGGGAAGGAGGTGGCTGCACACCCAGAGCAGGGCAAGCGGCCATCGGAGGCACAAGGGGATTCACAGAGCAGGCGCGATGGTGCGAGCATGAAGCTGCTGTTTGTACTCTCTTGAATGCCTTGAGCAAATTTGAAATTGATTTTAGAAAGGCATTAATAAAAACATTTGATGCCACTGAAAGTGAATCCAGAACACATGCTCCTTCCCTTCAGGACAATCTCTTCCTTCTGGGTCTGCCTGCAGGTGTTTACGATTCCTCTAGAAACGCTGCTCGTCCTCCGCCCCAGCACATTCCACACTGGCTGCTATGATTTGCTTTTGTGTTTTTTGCCTTATTACACTACCAGCTCCCTTGCTAAGATCCAAGCAGTTGCAATCTACTTCGAGGGGCCTTGTCAGACGAGTCTCTGATGGCTTCTTGACTTGCATCTACACCTATTTTCTGTTGCTCTAACAAAATGTCCAGTACAGTACTTTGAAAGAAAAAAGGTTTCTTTTGATCACAGTTTCAGAGGCCAAAATTCCAAAATTGGGAAGCCCCATCTGTTGGCCTCTGGCGCGGGTCTGAGGGTGGATGGCATCGTGGTGGCAGTGCCTGTAGCAGAGACTGCGTGGTAAAACAGAGACGAGACAGATTCGGGCTCAGGCCCGCACTTTTCGTAACAACTGCTCCCACAGGATGTAGCCAAGGGCCCTCGAAAATGACATCAATCTCTTCCAAGGGAGGAACCCAGTGACTTCAGGATGACCTAGCAGGCCCCAGCTAATAAAGCTGTCACCACTGCTTAATTCTACCCCTCCAGAAACCAATCTCCCAACACGCGAACCTCTGGGGACACACTCGAGCCACACCCAAACCACAGTGACAAGTGACAAAGCTGAGGCCCAGGAAGGTGTCTAACTGACCCAAGATCATCCAGCTGGGTACTAATGAAAGCGGCATTTGAATCCCCATCTGCTGTGGCTCCAGAACTTGAGCCCATTCCTTTCATTTGTGCTGCTAACAAAGTACATTTAAGGAAAGTGCTTTGTGCATGCAGGTGAGTCACTAAATGAGCAGATGGGTGCATAGGTGGGGAAATGAGGCATCCGTTTTTATAAAGCCTTTCTCTGCTCATTGGCAGGAAGTGGTGTGGTCCAGTGCTGGGAACCCAGCCTTCCGCTCCACCACTGATGAGCTGACTGGGTATATGAATATGGCCTCTGAGATTTAGTCACCTGACCTGAAAAAATAGCAATAACACCTCCCTTGGGGGCAAAGGCTAAGTCACAATTCAATCAGAATGGTTCTGGAAATTTTAAAGTAAAAAATCAATACAGGGTCATATTAATGATGATTATTAAGGTGAATTCTTTCCATAACATCTGGATCATTCATTCATTCATTCACTTATCCACTTCTGAGCATCTGTTAGGTTCTTGGCACTGCAGAGACCGGAAAACAGTTTCTGCGCTCGTGAACTCATGTTCGGATGGGACAGCCAGGAAGGGAGACAGGCTATGACAACACAGCTCAGGGGGACACTAGCAGGAACAGGACAAGGATAGTTCCTAAACTCTGGATATATAGATGCCTAAGTGTTCCTTCTGTCAAACCCAGTTCTCTGCTTTGTGCCCAAAATGTGCATAGTGCTGCATTTTGACCCTGTTTTCCTCAGGCTCCTGTAGCATTTGGACACCTGGAAGTTATGAGAGTGTCTTAGTTACTTTTCTTGCTGCTGAGATAAAATACCCAAAACCCAAAGTTAAAGAAGGAAAGGTTTGTTTCAGCTCACAGTTTGTAGAGGTTTCAGTTCACAGTCTGCTGGCTCCAAGGCAGGGCAGCATGGCAGGGGGCATCGCAGAGGAGAAACAGTCCATGGCAGGGCAGGCAGGAAGCAGCCAGCAGTGACCCCCCCCCTTTCCCTTTTATTCCATCCAAACTGCAAGCTTTTTGGGTGGTGCTGCCCATACCCAGAGTGGGCCTTCTCATTATGCACACCCAGAACTATGAGAAACCAATTAGTGGACTAACACAGCATCACACACCCTTAATCCCAGTATCACATACCCTAATCTAGCATCACACACCCATGATCCAGCCACCTCCACAAATCCCCGAGTGCATGAGGCCTCAGTGAAGAAAGGCCCTAGCTGGCTCAACACCTGGCATCTGCCTCAGTGAATGAACGGTAACCTGGATGGGACGGCTGGTCAGACACACCAGCTGTGTGCACAGTGCCTGGGGCTGCTGCACCAGCACTGGGGAGATCCCGGGCTCAGAGCAAGTGAGTCCCCTAACAAACCTCAGAGTCTGTTTTGCTCTCATCTCTGCTTGCTTGCTCACAGCCCTCCCCAGTGCCTGGAGGAGGGGAGTCCATATGTTCGATCGGCCATAGCCTGTTTACATTTTGGATGCATTTCCAGCAGAAATAGCCTGTACTCTGCCCAAGATGAACACATTGGCAGAAGCAACCACATAAATGCCGCTTTCAAAGGACTTGATATTTCTGGTGATTGTGATAATAATACAATCATGTGTCATTTAATTACTTAGTTGTGTTCTGAGAAATGCATCATCAGGTGATGCCTCAATTATGGGAATACTCAAGAATACCGAGTGGCGTTGTTTTGCAGTGCGTGGCTCTTACAGTGACAGCCACCTTATTTTGGACACATCCATGTGTTGCTGTCAGAGATAAGTGTTTTATGGACATTATCACATTTTATACTTGCCACAACCCTATGAGCCAAGTGCTTTTCTATTATCCTGATTCCACAGATAAACGGTCATAGTTGGAAAGACTAACAAATCACTTGTCTGAAGACACAGTGTGATGGTTGATTGATTGTGTCAACTTGTAAGAAAAGTTTAACTAAATTGGTTTAGCAATTCTATACCCTAGGGTGTAGAAGATCCACCCTAGGCCGGCCCATTCTCTAGATGGTATAAAGGGGAAATGAAAAGGGATATAGCCCGGCCGGTTTCTTTGGATCGGTTTCACTTCCTTTGGAGGAGCTCCAGAACTCCAGACCTTCACCTGGATACTTCGGACCTCTAGACCTTCGCCTGGACCCTTCAGACCTTCGCCTGGATCCTTCAGGCCTCCAGACCTTCGCCTGGATCCTTCGGACCCCCAGACCTTCGGCTGGGCCCTCCAGATCTCCAGTTTGCAGACGGACCCTCTGCATGCTTCCACACCTGACTTGTAAGAAGCCCGAGGAAGCCAAATTGTAAGCTCTCAAATATTCATGAATCTACCATTGTATCTGTTTCTCTAGAGAATACTGACTAATACACACAGTTACTACATGGTGGAGCTGGGTTTGAACTTGGTTCTGATTCCATAACTTGTGGGTTTAATCCACACTTCTATGTCAGTGACAGAACCAGCCCTTTATGAGCTAAATGGTCACAAGGATGCTCCTGTTACTTGCTCCCTCTCCCCAGCATGCTCTCCCTCCACTATGTGCACGGCTCCCTCTGGCATCCTGTCTGCAAAGGCGCCTCTCTCTATCTTCCTTGTCCCTTTCCCTGCTTTACTTTTGCCCACAGAGCTTACCTGACGCCCTCTCATGTATCTATTACCTGCTTCTTGTCCATCCATGTTAGATGATAGAGTCAGGAGTGGGGCTCTGTTTCGCTCACCTTTGAGTCTCCGGCGCCTGTGACAGACTCTGGATGACTGAGGGACATGCAAAGTTAAAACAGTGCCACATAGAATACTAATAAAACCTCACTTTGAAGTGACTCCAAATGTTTCCAAATTATAAGAATTCATCAAGAATCACATGAGGGGCTGGGGATTTAGCTCAGTGATTAGAGTGCTTGCCTTGCAAGCACAAGGGCCTGAGTTCGATCCCCGGCACCACAAAAAAAAAAAAAAAAATCACATGATTTCACAACTGGTGGGACAGGACAATTGTATGCTGTGCTTTTGCCATTATGCAGGGCGGCCCCATTTTAGCTGAAATCCTTGAGTTCACTATCCTTTGAGCCAGGCTATTCTTGTGCCTCAGTAATCCTACCGGTGATCAGGTGATTTGGATGACTAGTACGCTATTCTTTTATTATTCACTAACGTTATAATTTAAAATATTTTTGGTGCCTATGAAAATGCCATCCAAGTCTTCACTATGTGTGGGTGGTATAAACTTTGCCTGGGAATCATTCATTCTGGAGCAGAAACTAGATGTGACCAATAAAGAAGACCAAATTAGATCCTGGGACTTTGTTAATTTAGGAAAGAGGACCTACAAAGTATGACAGCCACAACTAAGAAAAATTTGAAATAAGTCTATGGCAAAAAAAAATATATATATATATATATAGAGAGAAAGATACAAACATACATATAATAAAGACTTGTGTGCTTCAAGGTGTCATTGATTTGCTACTTTTTCTTTAGTTTTATGGGAAAATAGGTCTTGAATTATGAAAGTCACTTCTCTCCTAAAACATGACTGCCTTGGACAAGGGCCCAATGTCTTCCCTTGTTGGCAGTTTCTGACTTGTCCCGAAGAGCCTGGAGCCACACCACTCCAGAGGGAGTTTGCAGCAGGAGAAGAGTTAGAAGGGTAGTTCTCCAGCTGCTCAGTCCCTAGCGGGCTGTTCCCTGGCTGTCCACAGCCAGCCCCTCAGCTTGCGTTTCTTCTCAGCTTGTCTGCAGGCCCTCTGTCAACTCTCCCACTCTAAGCTGAGGTCTCCTGGTCAGTTCTGCAAATGACCAAACCACACATCAGCCCCTAGTTGCTGGATGGGCCATGTATTCCTCCTTTGTTCTCGTGAGCTCATGCTGGCATTTAGCTCCCTCTTTCAAACATAGAACAAACTGTCAGCCAATATGTGACAAAAGTTAGCACAAATGCCAACTTCCCAGACAATCTGGGGACTTGGCAGAGGCCTGTGTTCATGGTGCTACAGTTAGGTTGAAACCTTGAGAAGGATCTAGTCCATGTTTGCAGAAGGTCATGGTTGTTGGTGCCCACTCTCTCTCCTCCTATGAGTCCTGCTGTGGTCTTGGCAGATTCATCCTCCACCCAGCTGCCTATACAGTAGGCTGGCCTCAGAGCTCCTTGTCTCTGGTTATGGTTTGGATCTGGGAAAGCCCCTAAAAGCTCTTGTGTTGAAGGCTTTGTCCCCTGTGCAGCAGCATTTGGAAGTGGGGCCTTTGGACAATGATTGAATTGTGAAGTCTCTGATCTTCTCAATGGATTGATCTTGTGTTAGTCACTTTTCCATCACTGGGACAAAATACTTGACACTGACAATTTAGGAAGTACAGATATATTTTGGCTTACAGTTTCAGAGGGTTCAGACCATGGTCTCCTGGCTTCGAGGCAGAAACATCATGGTGGAAGGGCATGGCAGAGGGGAGGCTGCTCAACACAAGGCAACCAAGAAGCAGAGAGAGAGAAAGAAAGAGCCAGGGACAAAGCTACCCTTTCCAGTTCTCACTCCTAGGGACCCACTCTTTCCAATCAGGTCCCCACCTCCTAAAAGCACCTTCAACTATGAACTCATTAATGGACTTATCCACTGATGACTATAGTGCTCCCATGATCCAATCATCTTTCAGAAACCCCACCTCTGAACACATGAGACTTTGGGGGGTGTTTTAGATCTAAACCACAAACAAATCCACTGATGGATTCACAGTTTAATGGTCTATTGGGAAGTGGTGGGAACTTATGAGGCAGGGCCCAGTTAGAGAAAGTATTTGAGTGGGAGCATACCCGTGAAGACTGTATCTTGTCCCCAGCCCCTCCCTCTTCTCTCTCCTTCCTGGCTGCTGCGAGGTGAGCAGCTTTGCTCTATCACACCCTGCCTGCCAGGGTGTTTTGCCCCTCCACATCCCAGTCAGAATGGAACTAAGTGATCATGGAATGAGACCTCTGAAACCCTGAGCCAAAATAAACCTTTCCTCCTTTAAGTCATTTTCTCGGTCATTTTGTTACAGCAATGGGCAGCTATGACTCTGCCTCATCATCCCAAGCTATCAGTTCCAATTCCATAACTTTAAACTCTATCATTCCAGTGACAGCTACTCTGCTCTTTGACAACACTGAGGTAGCCAGACTCACAAGTCCAGGCTTCCTCCCGTATTCCTTCCTTCTGTATGCAGCCTAGGTCACCTCTGGGTCACCATGTAAGCCACTCTCTCACCATCTTCATTAGCTGCAACATTATCAGATTCTGTATCTGTGGGCTCTACATCCACAGATCCCACCAGCTCTAGACCAAAACTGTTTTGTGACTGCTAATCATCATATATCAACTTGAATGGATTAAGAATCACCTAGAATACTAGTAAAGCATAATTTTTTCTGCGAGTGATTGACATGTGGACCAGCAAACTGATAGGGGAAGACCCACCCTGGCTGTGGATAGCACCAACCAATAGGTTTGTAGCCTGGATTGAATAAAAGGAAACAAGAGGGAAATGTGCCCATTTGGAAGAGCTCCAGGTCCTCTTGAAAGGGTGCATCCTTGGGCTGCCTTTGCCTTTGGACACTGGTTTCCAGGTCTCCAGTTTCTTCAGCCTTCCAACACTGACGCTACTGGTGACTCCATTGTGAGCTTTCAGGCCTTCAACCTCAAACTGGTGCTGCATCCTTGATCCCACTTGTTTTGCAGCTTCTTTCTTCTTGGGCTGGGCAGCTACTGGATCCTCCACCTCTCCAGTGTGCAGATGGCCACTATGGACTCTCCTGCCTCTGATCCCGGAAGCCTAATAAATACCTTCGCATAATTATGTATATATTTTCTATTGATCCTGTACCTCTAGAGAACCCTAATATATTTCTGGAAAAAAATTTCATCTGTACTTAACATGTATAGAACTTCTTTTTCTTGTCATTGTTGTGAAATAATACAGTATAAAAACTATATAACATGTACATTGAGCCAGGTATTATGAGTAATCTAGAGAGAACTTAAAGGATACAGGAGGTTATGTGTTGGTTTTATCTATTGAAACACAGCACTATTTTGCACAAGAGACTTGAACACCCATGGATTTTTTTTTCTTTTTTTCTTTTTTCTTTTTGGTTTGCTTTTGTTTTTTGAGACAGTACCTCACTACATAGCCCAGGCTGGCCTTGAACTTGTGATCCTCCTGCCTCAGCCTCCCAAGTGCTGGGATTATGGGCATGCACCCCCACCCCCTACAGTGGGTGTGGAATTTGATATTCGGGGGGTGGGGAGGTCCTAAGCCAATTCCCTGTGATTACAAGGGGACAACCATATTCATAATCCCCGTGTCCTCCTTGCAGACCCAGCAAGACTCTTCGTCTGACTCTGGAGATAATCAGTTCTCTGCCTGAGGTTCACACACACACACACACACACACACACACACACAAGAGGCAGCTGGAACTATCAGAGAATGCCCGTGAACATGGGTTGGTAGCACTGCACATCTATGTCCCGGAACATGCGGCCCTGCACTGCCTGGTTCTTCCCATCTCGGTCACCTCTTGAATTCTCTGAGAAGTGTTTTCAGTGTCTCCAATATTCTTGTGTGCTTTTTCTTAATCCCCCCACTTGTCCACACTGCACACCAACTCCATTTCTGCAGCCTCACCCCTCCTCGCATCATTTTCTTCCAAGCAGCAGCCTGCCCAGCTAAGTGTCTCCACCTGCACTCTGGATCTTCCCTTCCTCCCACCTCCACAGACTGTAGTAGACAAACAGATCCCAAAGTTATCAAGTCCTAGTGGCTAGAAACTGTGTTACTTTATTAGCAGGCAATTACATTAAGAGTCTTGGGACAAGGAGATTTATCCAGAAAGGCTCTAAATGTTATCCCCAGAATCCTCCTAAGAGGGAGGTGCAAGGAGATTTAATACAGAAGAGAAGAAAGCGATGTGACCATGGAGGCAGAGGCTGCAGTGATGTGGCCACACGCCAAGCAGCAGCAGGAGTCACTGGAAGCTGGAAGGGACAAGGAGATTCTCCCTGTGGGCTTCAGAGGGAGTAAGCCTGGCTGAGACCTGGCACTCCAGCTGGACCTCGTCTCCCGCAGGCCAGCTCCTACCTCATCCCATGTGTGCGCTATCATCTGGGCGCCAGTGAGCTGTGCTCTGAAGCCCACCTGCGCTTTCCATCCTTATCTTATGTGTGTGTGTGTGTCTTGGCAACAAAAGACCAACATTTAACCAAATGTAGTCCAATAGCCAGTGAAATCCTCAAAGACAAGAACTCATTCATTGTTTTCCAGGGCTGGGCCCAAGGAATGCTCTGAATGTTCAAAGTCGTGATCTAGTTGTAGGAAATGCAGATAACAGTGTCATCTGAGCACGGTCTACACAGGACCTAGAGCACTGAGAGCACACAACTCAGACATGTAGAAGGTGGTGTGAGGCCTCCCTGTGAAGGGAGAGGTACCCTCAAACATCTGGAGTGCACAGTACTAAGAAAGCCAAATAGGGAGTGTTGGGGTGGTCGAGAAATAGGTGCAGGAGCGGCTGGCAAGACTAGTGGGAGCTAAAGGAGGAGGGGGCTCTCTTCACACTGCGCACAGGCCTCAGCCCAGCCAGCAGTGCCCTTTGGTGTAGACAAGAACAGTAGGCAGGCTCTGTCTGCCGGGAGGGTGCAGCCTGGGCCCCGGAGGTGCAGTGCACAGAAAGCAGATGAGGGAGGGATTCTAGATGTCTATGGGGAAACTCAAGTCATAGGGACATTGGACAGGCATCCCAGGACCTCCAGGAAAGCCATCCTCTAAGCAAACAAGAGTGTCCTCTTTGTAGTTTTGCTGGGGATAAGGAAAAGGGCAAAAAGACAAAAGGAGTCTAGGAATGGGTGCTGGGCAGAGTTATGGGTGGTTTACCAGCCTCTGGAGAGGAAATACCAGGGTCTAACTCTCAGCACTACCCATGCTAGGGAGGAATTGGCAGAATTCTCCCTCTCTGCCTCTCTCTGCCTCTCTCTCTCTCTCTCTCTCTCTCTCTCTCTCTCTCTCTCTCATTCCTGGCTGCCCTGAGGTAAACAGCTTTCCTTTGTAACACTCTTCTGCCGTGATGTTTATGCCTTGGAGCGAGATGACCATGGACTGAAATCTCTGAAACTGTGAGCCAAAATAAATCCTTTCTCTCAGTTGTGTATCAAATAGTTTGTCCTAGCAACAGAAACGTCACTAATCAAACCACTGAACTATATCCCAAGCCGGCTTCTCTGCTATATTTCTTAAAAAGAAGAACCCACTATAGCTCGACCCTGGGTCATCCCACCAGAAGATTGTCCTGAAGCCCAAGTGCCCACACCTTCTCTCTGTCCCTTTATACCCCCAGCTTCTGGGTGAAGCATGTGACCCTCTGAGGAAAAACTACTTCTGTATCCCCAGGAAAACCACACAGGGAAGAGATGAAACTCTACAATTAACTGGCTAAGGAACTCTCACAACCTGTTTTTCTGCCCTTTTCTCTTTTACGAGCAGCTGTCAGATTGTCTCCTGCTGCTACCAGCAACCATCCTCAGGCCTGGACATGCTTCCCCACGCTTGCTCTGCTCTCTTTGTAAAGGCCCCCGAGGACTGGACTCCTTCACACAGAAAAGCGACAACAGGCTGTTGTAGTATGTCAGCCGTTTAGGTACTCTATAAATTCAAGGCAGAGAATAAGGAGTAGGAGTAACCTAACCTGCCAGGTATTTTCTAATGATAGAAAAGAGGCATGCAGGCTTATTTTCTTCTCCAGTAATTCTACCCTTCAAATGTCACTCGGCTACAGGAAGGGAAGGATGGTGAGAGAAATAATGACGGAGTGGAAATGGCAAAGGGGTGTCTAGGCCTTTGAGTGGAGACGTGGTTTTGAAACCGTTCATAGGCTCAGGAGGAGATCTATGTTTATTGGTTTCTTTCCCAAAGGCAGTTTACTGAACACAAGGGCTTTTACTGAACACAAGAGAATTGAGACCAAAGCATTGTAGGCCTGGCTGAAGCAGTATGTTTGGGCATTTCCAGCTCCATATTAGATTTAAGATAGATACTGATTAGCTGGGCATGGTGGCACATGTCTACAATCCTCACTATTTGGGAGGCTGAGGCAGGAGGATGCAAAGTTTGAGGCCAACCTGGGCAATTTAGTGAAATCTTGTCTTAAAAAGTAGTAAATAAAAAAGGACTAGGGATGAAGCTCAACGGTGTAGTGCTTGCCTAGCTTCTACGAGGCCCTGGGTTCAATATATATAAACGTGGCAAGTAGCCAATAAATAACAGTAAGAAAGTGTTGGCTGATATCATACTAAGCCAACCTGTTGCTTAAAGGGGAACAATGATTTAACTGATTGTAGATTGCTCATTTAAAAAATGAAGACTAAAACCCCACATTGGAGTAGAAAGGAATGTGGACATCTTTGATACCCTGAAAGAAAATGTCTGCAATCTAGATTCTATAGTCAGTGAAAATATCCATCAGTAAGAAGGTAAATTGAAGACAGTCTCAGGTGAATAAAAACTGAGAGAATTAATTGCCAACAGATATGCTCTAGAGGGGCTGGGGATTTAGCTCAGTGGTTAGAATGCTTGCCTTGTAACCACAAGGCCCTGAGTTCGATCCCTGGCACCAAAAAACAAAAACAAAAACAAAAAAAAAACCCAGATATGCTCTAGAAGCACTGCTGAAACAATGGATCAGACACCAGGGAAGTGATGTTAGAATGAAACTTGGACCATCAGGAGTGAAAAAGAACCACAGAAATGGCAAGCAGCAGGTAAATATAATGGACTGTTGCTTTCTTTTCTTTTTTGTATGCAGGGATCAAACTCAGGGCCTTGAGCTTGCTGGGCCAGCATGCTACCACTGAGCTAAATCCTCAACCTGTTCTTTTCTTTTGAGTTATTTAAACCATACTT
This sequence comes from Hystrix cristata, assembly GCA_004026905.1. Classification (NCBI taxonomy): domain Eukaryota; kingdom Metazoa; phylum Chordata; class Mammalia; order Rodentia; family Hystricidae; genus Hystrix; species Hystrix cristata. The sequence continues at coordinate 44,158 of PVJO010006250.1, read as the reverse complement.
GACAGTTGAAAGCCAAAATTTTGACACTGTCTGAAGGAAGTTTTATATGTATGTAGATATTTTATGAGCCCAGGATAACACGGGGTGTGTTGGTAATGATACTTATATGGGGCTAAGTTTCTATGTTTTGCTTAAGAGGTAAAATACTGGTTTTAAGTACACTGTGAAAAGTTAAGTATTTACATTGCAATCCCTTGAGCAAAACTAACAACTGTACAAAAAATATTTTGAAATAATAAAGGGACTAGAAATTAATTGAATAACCTAAAAGAAGGTCAGAAAGGGGAAATAGAAGGAAAAACAAGGAGAACACCAGAAAACAAATAATAAAATGGTAGACTGATATAAAAAAATACCACTACTTACAATAAATACAAGTGGTCCAAACACACCAATTAAAAGACTGAGACTGCTAGAATTAATTTTTTAAAATGTAACCCAATCATATGCTGTCATTTAAAATAAGATGAGCTAGCTACACTGGGGTAAGCACTTGCCTGGCATGGATTTAATCCCCAGTACTGCAAAGCAAATAAATATCAATAAATAAAATAAATACATAAAATAAAAAAGAAACTAAAAGAAGAGCAAAATAAACTCAAAGCAGGAAGAAAGGAAATAAAGAAGGAGAAATCAACAGAATTGAAAACAGAAAAACAATGGAGAAAATTTAAAATCTCATTATCTGAAAATAAAAATTGATAAATTTCTATCAATACTTAGAGAAAAAAGAAAATACAAATTACTATTAACAGGAAAAAAAGAGGGAATTTAACTATAGAGTTAGAGAAGAGAAAAAAATATCAAGAAAAGGTGAGTGTGGGAGAAAAGGTGGAAGTCAGTGCAGTGACATTTACTTGTAGTCCTAGCTACTAGAGAGGCTGAGGCAGGAGGATCCCTTGAGCCCAGGAGTTCCAGGCCAACCTGAACAATATAACAAGATCTGTTGACCCAAAAAAGAGAGAAAGGGAGGGAGGAAGAGAGATGGGGGAGGCGAGAGAGAAGGAGGAATAGAGGAAGGAAAGAAGGAAAGAAGGAAGGAATGAAGGAAGGAATGAAGGAAGGGAGGGAGGAAGGAAGGGAGGAAGAGAAGACGCCACAGAGAGGATACATAGCAGGAAGAGTAGTCTATGGTTCTACTGAAGAACTTGAAGTTGTGAGGGGCAGAAAGTGTATTGAAGCCAGCTGTGAGGTGCACACACACAGAGGTCACATTCCTGCTGGAGGTCTGTTGATGGTTGTCTTAGTTACTTTTCTCTAATTGCTGAGACAAAATATCTGACACTCAAACTTAAGGGAAGAAAGGTTTATTTGGCTCACAGTCTGAAGAAGTTTCAGTCCACAATCAGCTGGATCCAAGGCTGAGTGGCATGACCGACATGCAGAAGGCAACAAGGCGAGCAAGAGGTGCAAGGCAGGGGCGGGTAGACAGGCGTCTTTCTGTCCCTTCTATCTCATCCGGGCTTTCTGCCTTAGGGTGGGCAGCACTCCCACCCTTAATCCCAGCATCCTTAATCCCAGCATCACATCCTTGATCCCAGCAGAACCATGCCAAACCAATCAGTGGAATAATTTAGTAATTGCACACTCTAGATCCAGCTCCATCTATGACCACACGAGGCTTTGGGGGAACATCTTGGCACAGACCATAACAATGGTGGTGGAAAGGGGTGGGGGACAAGGCTCAAGGAAGAGAGTTTTGTCTGTATCTTTTCCAGGGAGACATGTGCTCCTGAGCACATTTCTTTCTGAGGTGGAAGACAGGAGGCTGAAGCAGAAGCAGAGTGGCCTCTCGGGATGATCTGGTCTTGTCCTTCCTCACAGAGCTTAGAAGAGAAAGGCTGAGGAGAGACGGAAGGGGCCTTGTGAGGATTAGTCGTGGAAGCCGAGGACATTTTTGACTGACTGCTTGTCATTGTCTGCATCCCTCAAGAACATGGAGGAGCCATTTCCCAACAGAAGGATATCAGGCAAGTGACTGAGTCTCTCTGTTCCTCTGTTTCCCCTCTGAAATGTGGAGACAATGAATCCAACCTCAGAGGGTTATTGTGAGGATTAAGTGAAATACAGTGGTGCCTTGGTTCCGAACTGAATTCTTTCCATGCTTCTGGTCACAGAGTTCTCTCCACAATTAAGTTTCTTGTAATTACGTTCACGAACTGAGGCACCACTGTACTGCATTTAAGAATGTTCGGTAAGTGGAGTTCCTGCCTCAGCTTTCCAGGTAGCTGGGATAACAGGCATACACCTCTATGCCCAGCCTTTTTAAATTTTTTTAGATTCAGAAAGCACATAAAGGGCTGGGGATTTAGCTCAGTGGTTAGAGTGCTTGGCTTGTAAGCATAAGGCCCCAAGTTCGATCCCCAGCTCAAAAAAAAAAAAAAGAAAAAAAAAGCACATAAAATCTTTCCCTGTGGCCATGGTCCCCACCTGGAGGGTCAGGCAGGGCCTGTCCTTCCCCGCAGCCTCTTCCCAAGTTGCAAGCTGCCTGTTGCTGGAGTGCAGTGATGGGTATCCCGGCTGGAGAGCAGAGAGCTAGGAGGTTCGCTATTTAGGCCGAAGCCGAGCAGAGCTGGAGGGTGTAAACTGTGCTGTGCCCAAACACATGGCTCCTCTCCCGGGGGCTCTGAGCCAGGGTGAGTAGGGTGAGTCACAATCCTGGTGATCGCTGACATATACCCAGATGGATGCTGTGGCACGGCAGGCTGTGCCAGCTCCACCCCAGGTCTGCAATTAGATCCAGATTCCAGACTCCTCCCTTGGCTCTCCGGCCTATCCAGAGGCTGTGTCCCAGCTGAAGACAGCATTCCTGCCCTCTGCACAGTAACAGGCCATGTCTCTCCCAGGTCTCCTCCAAGAGTGTGTCTTTCACAGCCTCCTGCCAGCCCCCGGCCCAGGGGCATGACCCATGAGTCACCCCACGGCCGTAAGTGCCTTCTCATTTTCAAAGATCTTCTAAAAATACTGTCCGTCACTGAAGTATGGCACAGAAGCAAGAGACAGGAGACCTGCAAACCCAACCTCTGAGCTTGGAACTTCTCCTAAATCCCATTTCAGTAAAACAGCTTCTACTGTAAGTAAGCTCAAGCACATTCTCGACCTTCGAGGAAAATATCAGTGTGGGGCAGAGGCCTGCATTCTGACCCCACTCAGCCACATGCACCGTTTTGCTCCTTCCCCGCCTGTCTTCTCACATCCAGTCTGGCTGCTCTTTTCCCACGGGAGTATTGCACGCGTTTCTTCAATGTCCTTCCTTGCCCTTGAAGTCTAAGAGGAGCTTTGTAATGTGGCTCTAACCCAGTAACATTTGGGAACATTCTCCTGCAGGGTGCTTGTGGTGGACTGACTGGTCAACTTGAGCAGGAACGCCCAGCTGGACTGAGTTGGTGTGGTTCTGGGGGTAGAAAAGTCACCTAAGGATTGTTACCAACACAAGACAAAAGAGAACGGGAGCAGAAGACAGTGGCAGGCTGAATTCCCAGGAGAAGCTCTGTTGTGGTTAATCTTAATTGGCACTAAGATTACATCATCCTGGTTATCCCAGGTCTAGTCAGTGGCCGTTAACTTTGCCCCGTAACAACTGGCACTTGGTTAATCCTGGCATTCTCTGCCAGAGGAAGCCCAGTTGAGGTCTTGTTAGTTCTGGGAGAAAGCATCAAGGACATCCAGCAGCGTGCCACTAACTTCATGTCACCTGGCTAGCTTCACAGGGGGTCTCTCTGTCACCAGCCTTCTCTGTTCTCAGCAGCGCAGAGCCATCCTGTAGTAAGAAATGCCTGTGTCAGAGGTTTCCAACTGGCAATGAAAGGAGATGCAGGCCATGGGCAGCCCATCCATCTCGCCTATAACTGGTCAAAGCTGCCCTGGCCACCTCAGGATCACGGAGAGCATCTTCGGCCTTTCCAGGACTAACTTCATCTCATGCCCATGAAGAGCGACCAGAAAACTTGGAAGAACCCAGATGAGCCTAGTGTCTGCACATAGCAGACGCTCAGGAAATGCTTGTTGCTCCTTAATGAATTCATACATTCATAGAAAAGTTATAAAACTGATACATACCTGGCCCTGTACCCTGAGCTGGGAGGAAGAATGACATCCTCACCCAGCTTTGCCCTGACCTCCCCAGTCTTCCCTGGAGCTGGGCGAGTGCATGGAGAAGTCGCGGGTGCACACCGCTGGCCTCTGTCACTCCGCTCCACTTCTGCTACCTCATGTCAGTCCCCAACAGGGAGAGAGCCAAGGGTGCCTCGGCATCCCCGAGCCCAGACAGATTACAGAGGCACCCCAGAGAAGGGAGAGGGCCGGGAGCCTCCCTGGGGAGCAGCCTCTCTCTTCTCTCCCCCTCCACAGCTCACCTGGGTCCCTTTTGCTTAAGATCCTGGAGGCAACGAGGGTAGAAATACAACACATACTTAAAAGCAAAATGCAGTAGCTGAGATAATTAGGTTCATTTCATAATGACTGAATGATAACATTCCGACAGTTTCCCCTTTGGGCTGTTGTTTGGTTCTGGCAGTACACAACACTCTTATGGAAATGTTTTAATAAGTCAAAATTGTTTTTTGAATATGCTCAATCCACCAAAAACACATCACAATTTTAGGCATCTACTAACATAGCTTCAAAATATATAAAGCAAAAAAAAGGTCAGAACTAAAACGATAGACAAATTTTTCACAAAGCTCTCTCTGTAACTAACAGATAAAAATCAGCAAGAGGATTGGACAACTCATCCTGTTAGAAAATGGTTTGGTTTTATCTTTAAAATTATGGATATGAAAACTCAATTTTCTAATTTTGAGACCACCAAGAAACTTGAGCATATATGCATAGTGACTGCATTGGTTTTCTACCCCTGTGACAAAATACCTACAATAATAAACTTTAAAAGAAGGAAAGATTTATTGACTCGCAGTTTGAGAAACTTCTGACAGTCATTTGGTGCTGTTTTGGGGCCTGTGTCAAGGTGAAATATCATAGCAGGGAACATACAATGGGGCAAAGCTGCTCACTGCATGGTGTCCGGGATGCAGAAAGATACAAGAAGGAGCCAGGGGCCCAATATGCCCTTCAAAGCATGTGCCCAAAAACTTCCTCCCACCAGGCCCAACCCCTTAAAGGTTCCACCACTTCTTGGGGGCACCACAGGCTGATGACCAAACCCTCAGCATATGGGCCTTTAGAAGACATTTTTGATACAAATTATTACAGTCACTGTTACCATTTGTGTCTAGATGTCCCCTCAAAACCTCATACAGTCACAGGTGGAGCGTTTTCAGAGGTGGCTGGATCTAGAGTATGTGATTACTAAATTAGTCCACTGATTGGTTTGGCATAGTTCTGCTGGGATCAAGAATGTGATACTAGGATTAAAGGTGCCAAGATTAAGGGTGGGAATGCTACCCACCCTAAGGGTGGGCAGCCTGAATAAAATATAAGGGACAGAAAGAGGTTTGTCTATTTCTTTGCTTGCCTTGCTGCCTTCTGCCTGTCGGCCATGCCACCTTGCCTTGGATCCAGTCAATTATGGACTGAAACTTCTACAAACTGTGAGCTAAATAAACCTTTCCTCCTTTAACTTTAGGTGTCAAGTATTTTGTCTCAGCAACAAGAGAAAAGCAACTAAGATCTTCACACTCAAAAGACATCCATCACAGCGTTGTTCATCACACACAACCCCAGACACCAGCCAATCTCCCACCTACAGTGACATGAATAAGTAATCATGGTCTATTCCTATTGAATCCTTCCTATATCACGCTGAAAATCAGTAAACTCAGGCTACACAGAGTGGTATGGACAAATCTCAAAAACCACTATTGTGAGAGAAAAGAAAATAAAAAATCAACAGTAGGCTTCCATTCTTATCAAGCTTAAAAGCATTCAAAATGCATTGTTTAAGGACAACTACCTAAGGGATCATGCTATAAAGAAAAGAGATGGTGGCTAGCCATGTCTGGAGGATGAGTATTGAAGTGGGACCACCCAGGAGACTACCTAGGGGCTTCCAGGGCACAAGTCTTCTTGACAATATTAGCCAGGTATACACTTTATAATGCTTCATGAAACTCTGCAGACACTTTCATGCAAGTTTATGTATATGGATTGGATTTACTGATAAAAACAAATGTTTTAAGAATTTGAGAAAAGCCTGAGGCCAAGTGCCCCCTAGATCAGGAGCCAACCTGCCCAGGGAAGCTCTGGCTTCCTTCCCTTTTTCTGCCCCCTTCACTCACCTGGTCTTGCTCCCAATTCCTCCTCACTCCCCCTCAGCCAGGTCCCTTCTAGACAGATGAATCCTCAAGTGGGCTTAGAAGAGAGGCAAAGGGACCCACCAGCCTGTTTTGAATCTGGGCCAGGGCCCTTCCGCCAACCCAGTAAAGAAGCAGTCTCCGCACAGTCTACAGCCCCACACTCATTTGTTTGATGATGCCCCTTGTCCTTTGTTGCTATCAAAAGCAGAAACTTGCCTTGACCTCCCTGCCTTGGGAGGGAGGGAGGGAGGGCTGTGACAGGGCAGAAGTCAACCCTTTGGCATCGTCTGGTCCAAAAGCCCAGTACGGAGTGGTAAAGGGCAAAATGGCAGAACATTAAAGCCAAGCATCCCGGGTAAAATCCCTGCACCACATTCCTTCCAGGGCTCAGCCAGAAATATCTGGTCCCCAAAAGTGACCCAGAGCTGGGGTATTTCCTCTTCATGCTGCGGACTCAGCCAAGTTCCTAGGTTTCTGGGAACCACGTTTTGATCTAGATTGATTGCTGACACCTGCATGTAAAAAAGACTCCCTTAAACAGACATTTCTCACAAGCTTCTAAATCCCTGAGCCTACCTAAAGCCTGATAAATCACAGACTCGGGATCATCTTTCTCTGACACGGAGCAGTGCAGAAGCATTCCCCAGCAGCGATGGCCAAAAATGGACAAGAGCAGCCCCGGCAGCTGCCATCTCTCCTGATGTGTCGCAGGCCCTGCCACCGGGCTCCCAGACGCCCCTCCCACAAGTCTGCTGCAAAGATCAGCAAATCAGGCTCTGTCCTCTTCCCGCCTCTACCCTCGTCTCTGAAGGGTAAAGAAGAGAAAGGAAATAGCTCTCAGGTTTCCCATGTGGGGAAAAAGGCTTCTCAGTGAACTATGTCACGTTGTCCTTTTCTTGTAGAAGCAAATAGAGCTATCTGCTGTCTTGTCCACAGGAAACTCCACTTCTGTGTGGAAGGCCCAGCCTGGTGGCGTGCCCTGAAGGCGGTTCAGGGGGACTCAACGGCGGGTGGACCTTACTGCTCCTCAGCTCGCTGTGCCCCACCAGAGGCCCTCCGTGCCCACCTCTTCGCCTGAGCTCCTGAGAGCACCCTGCAGGGAGCTTCTCCCTGGCTTCTACCCTCGAGGCCTCGCCATGCCTCCAGGGCTGCGTGGCCCTCTCCTGGATGCTCCCAACCACAGTCTGCATGTTCATGTGTCTCCCACTTGGTTTTCTGGGTGCTTCCTCTCTGTTGATCCTCCTCAGATTATCTCTAACTTTCCTTTCTCTGTCCCTTTTGCCACTGTTTGCCTCCCTTCTTGCCCCTGCTAGTCAGTTATGTAGATAGCAGTCAGGGCGGCCTTTTTAAATACACATCTGACTTAGCCAGCCTCAAGAGAAGATCTGAAGTCCTCACAGGAGTCCCAAATGTGCCATCGTCTGGCTATGATTGCTCTCTAACCTTGCCCTACCTCCCAACTTCCCGCTGTCTCTGCTCTCTCACTATTCAGTGAGTGCATCCAGCTCTGGCCTCTCTCAAGGGCTTTGCCTCAGTGATCACCAAATGTTCTCTCCCCAGATTTCACACGGCTCCCTAACTCCTTCCTTGGGTTCGCATCTCTGCTAGAGAATCTCTCCTTGGGAGAGGTCTTTCCTTCCTCAGCCTCTCTACCCTTTCCTTGGTCCACATACCCCACAAAGTTACTGGCATGGATGATCTTATATGCATCATACTATGAGATGTGCTTGTCTGCTGCAGCGTCCTTCACTAGAAGGTAAGTTTCAGGAGGGCAGGGACTTTGTTGGCCTTATTCATTTCTGCATTCCCAGCATCTAAAACACTAACAGTCACTCGCAGTCTCCAATTTATGGCTTACGATTTTTTGACTTTCTAAGGGTGTGAGAGCGGTAAGCATGCAGTGTAGAGATCATACTTCAAATTCTGAATGTGGATCTCTTCTGGGGCTAGTGATATGTGTTCTGATCCTTCCTTAGGATGTTGGGCAGCAGCAGTGACCACAGCTCCCAGGCAGCCCCCTGATCTCAAGGTGATCAACCACCACCCTACAGTATGAGATGCTGCTGGGCTAGGATCTTCCACAGGGAGGGTATATTCGATCCCTCCTCAACTTATGCCATCTTCAGTTTACCAAGAGTTTATTGGAATGTAAGCCATTCAGAAGCTGAGGAGCAGCTGTACAGACACATACTGAGGCACTCAAGAAATGTGTGAAATGAATCAATGATAACAAATATAGACATACCTGAACAATTTATTTTAACTTAAAACTCACATGTCTTCACACCAGGCCAAAGCCTTTTCTTTGAATTCGATGCCCTCATCAGGGATAATTCTGGTACATAGCACACCTAGAAAGCATCATCCACAATTTCAAATTTTAATGTCTTTCAAGCAGCATGATCTTCAAGATTCTTGAAAAGCAATTTCAGAAGAGAGTCCTTCCACGTTTTTATTATTTTTCCCCCATCTCCCCCACACTTAATTTAAAATGAATTAAGTCAACTTCCCTTTCAGTTTCTCCAAATCATTCAGCTTAGTTGTCAAGAAACAAATTTCTTTTTTTGATCATTAGATTGATTTTTGTAATACTAATTACTTAATATTAAAGTACTTAATCACAGTATCATGAACTAAACTGGCATAAAATGGTTTAGGAACAAAAACCACTGAACTCAAAGATCCGTGGATGAGCTGGGAAGTCACCTGCAGCAACCAGACACTGGGCACCCCAGTGAGTCTGCTCCATCAGCTAGGAAGAGCCCAGATTATAGAGCTTTCACAGCATGAAATCCTCTGGTGGGAACTGGTATGGAAGCCACAGAAGGGAACAGGGAAAGCAAAACTAGGTCAGGGGTACCGCTTGCATATGCACCCCTCAAAGGACCATGCCTTAAAGGCCTGGTTCCCAGCCCACAGCACTAGTGGGAGTTGGTGGGAACTTGAAGACGTGGGGCCTAGTGGGATATCTTATAGCTCCCGCTCCCTCTTTTCCTCTTTCACTCTGTGTATCTGTGCATGAGGTGAATAGCCCTCCTCCATCACATGCTCCTGCCATTAGGTACTGTGCCATCACAGGCCCCCAGTAAAGGGGCCAGTTGATCAAGGACCAAAACCTCTAAACTGTGAGCCAAATTAAACCTTTCCTTTTTTTAAGTTGATTTATCTCAGGTATTTGTTACATTAATGAAAATCCAACTAACACAGCCAGCTACATGAAACAAGAATTTGAAGAGAACTTAGGCCCCTCCTGGCCAAGGAAATTTCCTGCAAGAGAAGGAAGCCAAGAAAGCAAAAAAGCCATAAAGGATGCTGGGTTTCTATATGTAGAATTAGCCCATCACACTGGTCAGTAAACTGACCTTACTTCTCTTTCTCTGCTAGGATAACTGAACAATCATTCTGAATTCTTTTCTGGTCCTTTGATCCTGAATCATTAAAATCCTTCAAGTATGTTGAAAACTAGGCTTCAAACCTAGAGCAAAAACTCACTTTTAACTCTTGCTTTCCTTACTTGGTAATATTTGATATAATCCATGTGTCTCTATCACTGAGTTTTGTTTGGTCACCTAAACCCCATCTTATACCATTCTTTGTTGCTATAACAAAATAGCTGAGACCAGAAAATTTATAAAATACAGAGGTTCATGTAGCTCCCACGCTGGAGGCTAGAAAGTCTATGAGTGAGCTGTCAGCATCTGCTCAGCTCTGGTCCAGGCTTTCTTGATGCAGTATAACACTGTGGAGGGCATCATGTGGTGAGATGGAGCAAGCTTGCCAGAAGAAAAATCACTTTTACAATAAAGCCACTCCCTCAGTGTTATGGTTTGTGTCTAGATGTCCCCTCAAAGCCTCATGTGGTAAGAGATAGCTGGATCTAGAGTGTGTGATTACTAAATTGATCCATTGATCGGTTTGGCATCATTCTGCTGGGATCAAGGATGTGAGACTGAGATTGGGGGTGGGAGTGCGGGCGGCCCTGGAGACAGGTAGCCTAGATAAAAGATACAGGAAGAGGCTAATTAGCTGCTTGTTTGCATTGCTTATTTGCATACATTCCTTGCATTTTCCTCACTCTACTTTGCTGCCGGTCGGTGGGCTGCCGGGCCCTCCCTGCCTCTGCCATGCCACCCTGCCTCGGACCCAGCGGACTATAGACTGAAACCTCTGCAGACTGTGAGCTAATAAACCTTTCTTCCCCTAACTTTGGGTGTCAAGTATTCTGTCCCAACAACGAGAGAAAAGTAACTAAAACACTCGGTAACTCCTCAATCCATTAATCCACACATGAATCCAGGCACAGGCTTCATGACCCAATCACTTCCCAAAGGCCTCAACTCCAAAATGCCATTAACATATAACTTTGGAGATTAAGTTTCAACACCTGAAATTTGCAGAGCACACCTAAACCTGACAGAGAACTCTGGGCCCATCTATGGGGCTCATCTCAACAATACCCCTTTCTCTGGCTTTCAGTGAGACCCTCTTCTTGTTTCTACTGCTGGGATCCTGTCCCTGTGCACACACGGGTCTCTGGGCATGGCCATTATCATTATCACCATATTCATTCTCTGGTGCATGGGCTCAGAAAACCTGACAACCCCTCTCTGCTAGCCTTGGTTCTCCCAGGCTGCACCCCAGTCCAGACGGGTGACTGTAAGAGCAACCAACAGACTCTACAAGCAAAGTTTATGATCCTGCAGGTATTTCATCTACAGCTTTCAAGGCTACAAATGCTCCTCTGGTCTGAGAAAGCTGAAGGTAAAGCTAAGATCTTTTCCTTCTGGACATTCACATGCACATTTGTGACACTTGTCTGTCATCAGACCCTGGCTAAGGATCAGATCCTCCCCTTCCCTGGCACTTTGCTAAGCCATCTGTTGGAAGCAGACATGGGCTGTTTCTATTGTTGGGTCCACACTTCGGAGCCATTTCTGAATGACCTGATAATGGTGGCCTATAGGCAGCAGAACCACAAAACCAAGAGTCCACAGATCACAGGACAGTCAGTCAATCACTGTAAGGGGAAAATTATTTTCCAGACCTGGGAGACATGCTTTTGACTTGAATGAAGCTACTGATACAACATAACATGCTGGTCAGCAAGTACAGTTGACAGTGAGATCCCAAAGGATATGGAAAGGGTCATTCTGGCAGCAGAGTTTGGACTTGCCTACAGAGCTCCTCAATCATGGGTGAGAAGGGACGCCTGTAGGAGCGTAGGGGGATCCAGCCTGCCTGATGGGCATGTGCTTCATGGGCTGGCAAACCAGATGCCAGGCAACATGCAGACCACACAACCATTTCCTCTGATCTAAGTCAGTCTAATCATTGGCTTCCTTTGGAGTTTGCTTACAGAGCGCATATTGTGTTCAAGTCAATGCAAATACTTGGTCTGTATGAAAGCTACATTCTTGATTATAAATGAACAAGATTACATTCACTCTCAGCAGGCGTCAGTGTCTTTGACATCAGTTGCTTCCAGGCCTCTAACAAGATGGTTTCTGGACTTGGATGTGTGAGGGCCAGACACAGACCTCTGTAACCCTCCCCTCAACCATGTGACATCTCTGCTAGGTCCACCAGTGTCCATCAGCCAATGCCCACTGGGGAGGACCCAGGGCAGTGGTTCCCAGCGCTGACTGCACATGACATCCGCACTTAAGAGGATATGAATATTCATCCTCGCCTGAGGTCAGTCAGATCTATAGTGGGAAGCCAGGACAGTGACTTTTTTTCAGAGCTTCTCCAAAGAGTCTAAATAATAATGGGAACCAGGAACCACTGGGTTAGCATGTCTCTCTTTCTTAGATGAATAATAGCCCTCTGGTTCTAGAAGCAATTTGAACCTAAAAACATTCTATAAAGTAGCTATCATTATCCCCATTTTTCCAGTTTTAATTTGTAAAAAGACAGACTCAGGTTAAGTAAACTGATCAAAATTTGCACAGCTAGTTAAGTAGAGAAGCCAGTATCTAAAGCCAGTGTCCGATCCCAGAAGTTCAAGCTTTATTATACCATGTTATCTCTTAATCTTTAATGGCTGTAGGAACTATGAGTCAAATGTTGGGCTTAGCAATGGTTTTTCCTAATATTTCATCCATAGGAAATTCGAGTTGGAAGACTTCCTCCAGAGGAGTTGATGCTGAGGTATCTGCCTGCTTTCAGGAGGTCCAACTCATTTACAGTATTGTGTAATCTAATTTTAGAGGACAGCAAACTAGAGGATAATTTTGAGCTAAATTGCATTTGTGTTTTTAATCAGAGGCCAATGTTATTATGTAATAGTATATTTTTCTGCTTATTTTAATCCTTAGGAAAGCAGTAACTTCCTACAGTAAACTCACTCTGACCCTGATTTTGAAGATTTATTGCAATGCCTGAATCTGGTAAGACTCACACATTGAACACTGGAATTAGGTCCATAAAATATCAAAATGGAGAGAGAGTCTTTGATTGCAGAAGTAACCCCTAAGGTACAAAGAATCCTTGGTATTTTCCTAAAAGCACTGTACGAAGAGCCCTCCCCTCTCTCTTCACACTCTCAGACTGATGACCCTGTTACTGGCATTAGAAAACTGGCCAAATGCTTGATTCCATAACGACTGCTGGGAAACCAAAGAGCCTGGCTGAGTTATCTGAAGCCACTCTGACGTGCAACTCCAATAAAGTCACACATTGTTTACGAATGTGCTTTTGTAAACAGAAAGCTAAGCCTTCAGCAGTCAAGGTCAAAGATTTGCACAGTGTTGGGATGTGTCATCCGTAACCTAGCTGCAGTATGAGCCTCATAAAAAAAGTTCTTTTATTCAGCTTTACAAGTTTGTGATGATCTGTTTGGTGCTCTTGGCCCAAACCCTGAAATACCAGTCCATAAAACAACTGATAAATGTGATGGTTAGCATCCTGTTTCAAGCTTCCTAAGAAGTTCATAAACGTTCACTGAGTAAATGACGGAGCTGGGTGAAGGAGGTGTACACCTGCAGTACTTTGGTAGGGATTTTTTTATACATTTATTAGATATTCATCTAATAGAGTGATGGTGAACCTTTCAGAGTTTTCAATGATAACGAACAGCCAGCTGTGCCACATCATGGCAGAAAGCTATTGACCTTATGGCAGCTATGAAGCAAAGCAGAGAGGAAGAGAAAGAGCCTACGAGGATAGAGATGGGAACAAGACACAGTCCCCAGGGTCACATCCCCATGATTACTCCCTTCAAGTTGGGCCTACCTCCTGTTTCCATCATCTCTTGATAATGGTATCAAATTATGATCTATCATTATAGGCTTCACTATCCAATCACCTTCCCCAAACCCATCAACCAAGCCTTCAATGCAATGAGCTCTGGAGGGACATTTTAGAACAGACCACAACCATAACACACATTTGACTGAAAGACAGGTATGCATAGATGTAACTTCCTACTCCCAGCACTTAGTAAGTTGCTTGGGATATATCAGACACTCATTAGAACAGTGCCTTAACTCTGCAGCCTACCCCCCACCCTGTAAGCAGAAGCAATGACACCTACTCCCAGTGGTTAAGGTAAAGAAGCAATGGGAAGATGCACCTGAAAGCATTTGGCACAGGCCTGGCTGTGGTGAGTACTCAGTAAAGGCTAAGTGAATCCGAGCTTCTCCAAGATCACCTCTGTGCATTCTAGTCCTTTCTGAACCAAGGCAGTACAGGTTTAGTATTTCTCAAACTGGAATCTAGGGTGTAATCTGTGTTTCATGGGATGCTAACAGTGCTCTATGAAAAAAGAAATCAGTGCCTAGGTATATTTCCTTCTGAAATTTAGGCACTATTCATGCAAGAAAACATGAAACACTCCTATGTTACTGTCCTCTTTCAAGAAGGTGTGGTTAAGACACGGAGGGCCATGTGATGGAAACAGTACGGTCCCGAGAACATGACAGGACTGACAGATCAATGAAAGTGAAGAAAGCACCCAGTAATTACAAGTGTGTATGGGATGTCAGAACATGCTAGAGATGGCATTTCAAATCCGTGGGGAAGAACTGTTTTTCTCTTTATTATTTTAATCGATATAAAAGAACCCATAAAAGTTGTACATATTAAGGGGGTGCCATGTACTGTTTAATATATGTATATACCGCAAATGTTTTCATCAGGTTCAACATATTAATATCCTAAACATTTATCAATTCTTTACAGTGGGTCAGTTGCCAGGTGCGGTCAGAAGCCACACCAAAGACTTCTGCTGTCTTACTTTAGAATCTGAAAGTGCAGACATTTTTTTCAATGAACAGCATCAGAACAACTAGCTGTTTGAGTTTCTCTTTCACCCTTTACATCAGATTTTCGACGATGTGCACAGAGAACAGATGTAGTAAGTTTTTAAATCAGCACTCAATGATTATTCAAACTCTTGCACTTAATGAAAAAAACTGTATGTTGAAGACACAACGACAAAGCTACTTAAGACTCTCTCTGAATTAGCCATATGACTGCATCCTGCACCTCAAACTTAGCTCCATTTCGGGGATCATGCATTTGCTGTCCCCAGCCTGTAATACTCCCCACCTTGCTCCACACTCTGACTTTTTTTTTGGGGGGAGGGGGTGCTGGGGATCACATTCTGACTCTTTCACATCTTTCAAGTTCCACTCAAATTTTCCATAGCTTTGTTTATTTGCTTCCTATATATTCCAGCATCTAACAATTTAGTCATCTGCCCTTGTCAGGCCGTCAGTTCCAGGAGGGCAATTGGTCTCATCACTTCTCTACTGCCTGTAGCAGTGCTAAGCACAAATTAGGTGCCCAACTAATATTTCCTGAATGAATCAAGGAATGAATGACCCTCCCTCAGTTTAAGTATCTGCCCTGAATGTGACCCTCCTTTTCAAGGAGTTTGACAAGATTTTTCTTTTAGCCATCATAGAAGCCGCACTAGGAAGTCTGTTTCCAATTTTGTTTTCAAATAGCTACACACTCAAGCTCGGTTTCTCTTCTGTATCGTAAAGACAATTTACTATAGTTATATCTCTTTGATAAGGCACCAATTTGTAACTTCAGCAACTAATATTTTGGCTGATTATATTTAAATTTGGCCTAAAGATGATGGATACTGCTTCCAAATCACAACTTCATTGACTCTGATGCCAGACCCTGCTAGGCCCTGTCAGGCCCAGGATCCAGAGTTAAATGGTGGCTGCCAAAGGTCAAAGGAATTCCACCAGTCAATACTGCATCTAAAGAGAATGTGTGTGTGTGTGTGTGTGTGTGTGTGTGTGTGTGTGTGTGTGTGTGTTGCTTACTATGTTCAAGGCAAATACCTTCTTCCTGCTTCTATATTGTGTCCACAGCAGCATCTCACCCAGAGAAACTGACCCACAGGAGAACAATGACATATGACCGATAAACTTCCTTACGTAATATGACCAAGGCAGATGCCTAAACCTGCTCTCAATGCCTTTGACTTGGGGCAACTCCAGGGCCCAGAATTCTTGCCCTACTTTTACGTCCTTCCTCTGTCCCTTCTGTTCTGGCCTTGAACTTTTTGAGAGAGGCATGATCAAAAAGATTTTACTAAATAAATATCCTCACAGACCTTCTAGATGAGTTATCGTCAACAAGTGTACCAAAGAAGCATTAGTACTAGGCAGATTCTATTTTGAAAAGATGGTGGCCGCAGGGTCTCCCCCCTGGCTGCCCTCCCATAGTGTGATGGCAAATATGTGCACTCCCCTTGAGGTTGGGCAAGGCTTTAGGGCTGCCTCCACCACATAAGGCGTGATGCTGTGTGACTTGGGGGGGGGTGTCAGAAAAATGCCACATAGTCCACCTTGCTCTCTGGGGACACTTCCTCTTGGATCCCACCCATTTTTCAAGGAAGCCCAAGGAAGCCCACATAGAGACACCACATGGAAAGATCTGTGTGAGCCCACAGTGGGCTCTGTTCCAGCCAACAGCTCAGCTGGGGTCCCAACAGACAGCCCGCATCAACTCTCAGATGACCCTCGCCCCCTGTGCCAGGTCACTCCCAGCCCTTGAATCTCCTTCACCTGGGGCCCTCCCACCAGGGAGCAGAGATGAGTTGTTCCTGCTGTGTCCTGGTCCAGAGAATTTATGAGCATAATAAAATGGTTATTGGCTCTAATTAAATTTTAGTTCATTAGGCAGCCATATTATGTGGAAGACTGATTTAAGTCCATTCACATTTCATAATTTCAAGATATGTCCTCTGAAACACCATGCTTATTTAGAGTTTGAAAGACTTAGAACAACCAAGTCCATTAAATAACCACTCAGGGTAAGGAAAATTACATATGCATTAAGATGAATTCCATTGACATGGGGATATGTTCATG
Source organism: Hystrix cristata (assembly GCA_004026905.1). Classification (NCBI taxonomy): domain Eukaryota; kingdom Metazoa; phylum Chordata; class Mammalia; order Rodentia; family Hystricidae; genus Hystrix; species Hystrix cristata. The sequence continues at coordinate 27,567 of PVJO010006250.1, read as the reverse complement.
TTTAACACATTTTCCTTGAGCAACTTGTCAAGGAAAAAGCACAACAGCTTTGGGAGTCAAGAAGTTCTCCACAGGGTGAGAGGGGCAGAAGAAGTGGCTCACTTCTAAGGGGCTGGGACACAAAGAGTGAATGCAAATAAGAAATGTAAAAGTGATTTTAAACAAAAAGCAAAAAATTCAGAAAAGCTGAACGAAAAGTGTTGGGAGGGAACACACCACCCCTTCCTACAAGGATCCCTAGAGCGCATGTGCAGATGGAGGAGCTGTGGTGCCCAAGCTCTGCTAAGATGGGCTGGGTCTGAGCCAGTTCTCCTTACATATTACAGGACACGGTGCTCTCGTCAGGCAGGATGATGGGGGACATGCAGATGGCTGACATACACACCCGAAATGTTAAAACCAGCCATCTCTCAATTGTGTGTGTTCCAGTATAATAAGAAGACATGTCTACCATAACCAGTGATTAAAATAAAATTTAAATACCAGACCCTACAAACACAGGATGTGCAGAGGGATGTAATCTGCTGCCTTCCACTCATGGCACTTACTTCCCTGGTCCACAATCTCTTTCCCAGGTTCTGGAAATGGCCCTTAGTCCCTCCACTTCCTCTTGCTCATTCACTCACATCTCCTGTTCCCACACCCTAGATCAACAGTGGCTCCACACTGTCACACCCAGGGGACACGTTTTCATCCTCACTCGCCTTGTCTGACTGGCATCCAACACTATGCTCCCTTCTCTGATTTCTACATCAATATCTTCTTCCAGTCTTCTCCCTGCTGCCTTTTCTGCCTGCTTCTTGGATTCCTCTCTTTCTCAGTGGTCCTCAGGACACCATCAGGGGCCATTATACACCAAGCATTAATGACTCCCAAGACCATCTTTAGCTCAATCCTCCCCTGATCTCTTGCGCCAATATCTAACTTCTTATTGGGCCTCTCCATTTGGTATTAGCACAGGCACCTTGAGCTTGGAAAGTTCAAAATCAACACTACCATTCCCCAAGATGATTTCCTCCTCCTCTGTCTCCTCTATCCCATTAGCCACCTACCTAGACATCCAGGCCCCAATCTAGTAAGTCTGCTCATCTGTTTATTCATTTATTCATCCATTATTCCTTAGGCATACACGAAGCCTTGCCTCACAACCTCAAAGTGGTGTGGTAAGCCCTAAGCTGGTGAATGAAGAAGCAAGCAGTGCTTCTTCTTAATGTGGAAGAGTGTACTTGTGGGGAGGGGGGCGCTAAGGAAACACTAGGAAGGTTATCGTATCTGGACTTTGAAAGATCAGATTTCAATGAGGTAGTGACACAGCTGAAACCTGAAGGTTGACCATGAATTTCTAAGATGAAGAATTTGGGGGCTAAGGTAGGACTGTTACGGGCAGAAATAACACGTGCACATAACTGAAGAGGAGAAAGAAAAATGCGTACCATATCCCCAGAATGAAATCATGTGGCAGAAGCCCCGACTGTGGAAGGGAAGTGTGTGCACTTAAGGCAGGGAGGGAAGATTGGAATGACACAAAGGACTATTCAGGAGCCAAACTAACAGAGTCCCTGTTAAAGATTGTGGATTTTATCTGGAGGAACGTGGAATCACTGAAGTGTTTTAAGCAGGCAATTTCTCTCAGTATTTATTCAATAAATATGTGTACTTGGGGCTGGAGATTTAGCTCAGTGGTTAAAGTGCTTGCCTTGCAAGCACCCGGGCCTGAGTTCGATCCCCAGCACAAAAAAAAAAAAAAAAAAAAAAAAAAAAAAAAAAAAAAGTGTGTATTTTATGAAGACCACTCAAATTCATTCAAATTCCTTGTGGAGACTAGGTTTGTGCAGGCCGGAGCAGGGCAGAAAGGCTATTAGAGGCATGAGGTGCCTGTGGCCTCACCAGGGGGCTGGACTAGGGTCACCATTTAGGAGCTCGTCTTAAGGACTTGCTGAATGTCTGATGAAGATAAACAACTGCACTGCATCCAGCCTGACTGACGCACCTGGGTGACAAGGGTGCCATGTGGTCAGGAAACACTACACAAAGGACAGGCAGGTGGGGGGCAGAAAGGGGCTAGGCAAGGTGGACTGGAAGTGTCTATGCAATACCTTGGCAGAGCCACTGGGAGCCACAAGCGGACATGTAGCCTGAACTCGGGGGTCTCAGCCACAGACAAGGATTCAGCATTCACTGGCATTGCATAGTTGAAGCCATAGGAGCGAAGACATTTGCCCCAGAAGAGCACAGGAGTATGAACAATGTAGAACAGAATCCTGAATAACATCAACAGGGAGAGTAACTCCTGCCTGCTTCCTCCCACAGTGAATCTTCAGCCACATCCCACAGACTCTACTACCTCCCTATCTTGTCTCAGTCCTCCAGCCCCATTCCCAGAGGTGCCACCAGGCAGCCACTAGGTGCCACCTGGCCCAAGCTTTTGCTCCTTCTCAGTAGGGTTAGTACATCTCAGCAGCATTTCCCTTTTAGCTGGGCTCTTCCCACCATGCCACCTGATAGGTCAGTCATAGACGTACTACTGGTTGTTCAAGCAGCCCAGTGGGACAGTCATACATCTCTGCCTCCTGCAATGCTATTAACATGATCTTCCCCAATCAGTCATCTGTTTACCCTTAGCTAGATAAATTAAGCCCTGTGGATTAGAAGCCTACTTTTCTTGTGCCAGATGCACTTTGCCCTAGCCTGCTAACCCACAATAAGTGTTTTCTTTATACCTAGAATGTCCCCCACCTCTACTCGCTCCTTGATCCAAATAATCCTTACGTCTCTAACATGCTCACAGCAGATCCATACATGCACAACTGTCCCATCCACCAGGCTGCTTGCACTATCAGATGGGACTGTCCTACACCACCCGATGGATCAGTCAGGCATGTACTACCAGTGTTTCAAGCCGGCAGGAACATGTTAAAATTAGCTCAAGTGTATTTCCACCTGAGGCTTTCTTGCTCTGCAATCTGATTGAGATGCCCTTTCTCTGGTCCTATATTATCTTATTTATGTTTCCATTATGGCTGGTCAACACTGTATAACTGCAATTTATTATTGATTTGGCTGTTTCCTTCACCAAACTGCGTACACATCTTATTTAACTTTGTCTTCTTGGGACGGGGATACAGTAGACAACAAATACGTGCTGAGTAAATAACATTGAGCACTTTCAACTTAATCCCCACACCCTGGATCCTCCTAATAGTATGGACAAAGAGACACCCACAAGATCTCTACTGCACAGAAGACCCCTCTCCAAAGTAACAGATGGAGTAAAACTGGGATGTGCAGGTAGGTAGCCTCTGGCACTTGCACCTCTCGTAACTCCTCCCTGTGAACCCTAAAATACCTTAACGCATATTGATTTTTATTTAAGGAAAAAACAACAAAACCACCTCTATTATAAGCCCTGTGAGAACAGAAATTGTCCTAGTCTTCTGTCCCTTGCAACTACTGATATGATGCTTTTCACGTAATACATATGTAACAAAAACCTGACAGGCGGGCATGGTGCCATATACCTGTAATCCCAGCACTCTGGGAGGCTGAGGCAAGAAAACTGAAACACAGCATGGACAACTAACAAGACTCTGTCTCAAAAAAAAAAAAAAAAAAAAAAAAAAGCTGGGAATGTAGCTCAGTGCAAAAGCCTTAGATTCAACCTCAGCATCATAAAAACATAAAGAAAAAGAAATACCTGGAAAACTAGTGTTGAGTCTTAGCATGTTTCTAAACAACACTCTGAAAACTGTTGCCATGAACTATGCACGGTAGGAAGGTGGGCTCAAGAGGACTACACGACTTGCTCAAGGTCATGAGGCTGTGAAGGACTGGCTCACTGTTTATTGAAAGAGTGGCACTGATGGAAAAAAAAAAGTGATGCTCAGCATACAAAGCAAAAGGCAATCAACACTGTGCCAACATGTGATCTAGACTACTGCTGGGACAGAAGCCAAGAGACTTGTGTCAGAACAACTTGTTCAACATACTGGCATCAAAAACTCTGAAAGAATTCCCTTGGAGCAGCTTGATAGCAATGGAGACTACCCTTGCGTCATCCTGGCCCCCGCCACCTGCGCCAGCTGCATGTGGCACAGAAGACAGGACCAGTCTCACTGTAATACCAGCTAGGCCACCATCTCTCCAACAGTCAATCCACTTCACAAAACTGCTCAACATGTGCAAGTGGCCCAGCAACCACTTCTTCCTCCTTTGTCTAAAGCTTCTCAAGGATCCTTAAAATTGACCATTTTTTGTATTTTGCCAGAGCAATTGACATAGATGCAGTGTTTCCAGCAGAGGTTTTCAAAAGCCAGTCAACATTCTTCAGTGAAAGGCTAATTTGGTTTTATCAACCTGCCCTCAATTATTAAACGCCTTAAGCCACTGCAGACCTTGTTAACAGCTAAGACACCAAAAGCAGAGTCTACCTAAGCAGCAAGCTAGCCACTTCAACTCTACCTAAACTCGGGTTCTAATGAGAAAGTTTTGCACATGTGGTATGAGGGATGGAGACTAATGGGTCTGGCTTGAGCATGTGAATTCCAGTTACTAATATGCCATCATGGCCAGACCTCCCAGAATTGTTAGACAAGGTCAATTTACTGAAAGCAAATGCAACAAACCTGTGGCACATCCATACCACATGGAACCATGGAACACGTACCATGTACCATGGAACACTTATGATCTAACACCCAAACCTGATCCTCTTCCTGGATCCTCAGAAAAATGCGTCTCCACCTACCTACCCATGCAAATCAGAGAGAGACCTAGGAACCCTGCCCAGCATCCTATCTCTTGTCTGCTGCTACCTGGCCCAGCACCAGGTCTGCTCACCTTCAGGTCTCAGTATACATTCTCTGACCCCTCCAAGCCCTTCTCCATACCACAGTCCAGAAGTGTCTTCTAAATGCAAATACCTCCACCCCTGCTTTGTTGGCATAGGACAATAAACCTCACTGCAGTTTGAAACTTTACACCCAGTAAGGTAAAACTCACTGTGGTTTTGCAGCAGTTCTAATCAACAATACATCATGAAGAAAAATGAATACAGACAATGTATAAAAATTCAGACACTACAATGCTCATGTTCTATATTTACGATAGGAATTTTAACAACACATCTGTTCAATAACCTGCTTATTAATAGATAAATTAAATCAAGGTACAACTAGTGCCGACCATGCTGGCTGACCATGGACTGAAACTTACAAAATCATGAACAAAAATAAATGTTTCCTCCTATAAGCCAATTTATGTCAGGTATTTTGTCATAACAATGAAAAGCTGACTAACACAAACAGACTTAACTGAATCTCTATCAAAATCCAAATGACAAGTTTTGCATAAAAGAACCTAAAATTCATATGAAATATCAAAAGGCCCCCAACAGCTAAAATAATCTTGAAAAAAAAAGTTGGAAGACTCAACACTTCCTTATTTCAACTTACTACAAAGCTACAGTAATCAAAAGTGTAATACTGGCATAATGGGATAAAAGAAAGACCTCAGATATAAAGCCAAGAATATCTGGCTATTAGATCTTTGGCAAGGGTGACAAGACCAGTGGGATACAGTCTTCTCGACCAACGGTGCTGAGAAAACTGGGTATCCACATGGCAAAAAACTGAAGTTGACTTTTGCATTACACTACAAAGATTAACTCAAAATGAATCAAAGACCTAACTATAAAAGCTGAAACTATTAACTCTTAGAAAACCACAAGAAAAAATCTTTGTGACACTGCATTTCTCAGATATGAAACCAAAAAAATAACCAACAAAAGAAAAATGTGGCTGTATCAAAATTAAAACCTTTTGTGCATCAAGGGATACTATCTCTAACAGAGTAAAAAGACAAACCACAGAATGGAAGACAATATTTACAAACTACTTTACCTAATAAAGGATTAATATCTAGAATTTATATAAAAAAACTCAACAAAAATCACCGAATTGTAATGAAAACATGGACAAAAGACTTGAACAGCTATTTCTTCAAAGATATCCAAATGTCAGTATGAACATGAAAAGATGCTCCATCTTACTAGTCATTACGGTAATGCAAGTCACATCACAATGAGGTATCACATGCCACATCTACTAGGATGGCAATTACTCAAAAAACAAAAAAAAGTGTTCTTAGCAAGGAAGTGGAGAAAATGGAAGACTGAGGCACTGCTGGTGGGAATATAAAATGGGGACATCACTATGAAAAACAGTATGGTGCCTGTCAAAACGTTAAACATAGAATTCCATATGATCTAGCAATTCCCAGACACAGAACCAGAAGTGAAATCAGGTGCTGCACACCAAAGGTCACAGCAGTGTAAGTCACAATTGCCAAAAGGTAGAACAGTCCAAATGTCAAAGAATGAGAGGACTGACAAAATGTGGCATATACAAATAGCAGTTATTACTGAAGCTTAAGAAAAAAAGGAAATTCTGGCATATGCTATGATATGGATGAGCACTGAAAACATCATACCAAATCAAACAAGTCAGACACAGGACAAATATTGTGTAATTCCACCCCTGTAAACTACCTAGAGCAGTCAAGTTTGCAGACATGAAGTAGAACGCAGGTCACCAGAGGCTTAGGGGGAGGTTAAGGAGACTAGGGTGTTCGTATTTAACAGGTACAGAGTTCTTATTTGGGATGATGAAGTTTTGAGAATGGACAGTGAACAACATGGCAAATGTACTGTCATTTAACTGAACTCTTAAAACTGGTTAAAATGGTAACTAATATTATTTTACCACAATCAAAAAATCCTTTCATACTCATAGGTAGGGTTAAGAATGTGGGCACTTACATTATACTGGATCTGATGCTTTTCAGATGAGTGACTCTAGGAACATTACTGAAGAGCTGTAGATTCTTTTGTAAAATGAGGGTATCATTACCTCATAGATGCTGCCATTAAGGTTGAAATCAAAAGAAGTAAAATGCCAAATACTGAACCAATTCCATAGCAGGCTATCACTGAAAAATGATGGGTTCTCACTGCAGCAGCTCTGGAGAGTGAGCAGAGATGGTATGTTGTAACAGAAAACATAAGAATGAAGAGACATGGGAAAAAAACAAAATGCTAAACAGACAAGTACCAGTAACAAGGAACTTGGAAAAGATGTAGGGAAGCATTCTTGGCTTTTCAACAGTTCATGCAAAACTCTTGTATATACAGGATTTCATTTACCAAAAGTTCAATATGAAGTATGCAATATAGATACTTAGAAAAAGAGAATGCCAGCTTAGGTCCTCATCGACAGTCTAGTTGGCTTGTTGCTGTGTTTATTCTGAGTACACTTAGAGATTTAAACAAACAAGAGTGCTTCCCAACAATGACGAAGTCTTTGAGCATCAAATTAATACAAAGGTCAGTGCTGGGAACAGGAGGCATGCTGGGAGAATGAGGATGGACTGGAAATGACGGGAACATAAATAGTAATTCAACTTTACTCCGAAGTGGAACAGGCTCCAAGAACTCAAGGATAGGTCAATTAGACACATGTCAAACAGAATCTACACGAGTAATTACTACACTGTTAAAAGAAGAAGAATGGTACAGTTGTGACCTTTCAGGTATTTAAGAGTTTATGATTCTAATGTAGAAATTTGATCTTCACATTTTTTCAAAAGACACGCTACCACATAAAGACAAACAAGTGTCTTAGTTTGGATCTGGAGTGTTGCCCCATGTGTTGAAGGTTTGGTCACCAACTGCTGGGACTACTGGAGGTGGTGGAAGCTTTAGGAGATGGGGCCCAGTAGAAGGAAGTGAAGTCATGGGAGTGTGCTGTGCCCTTGAAAGGGACGCTGACATCCTGGCCCCTCCTCCCTCCCTCTCTTTTTTTGTGTGTGTGTGTCCTGGCTCTATCACACACTCCCACCATGATGTTCTGTTTGCCACAGACCCAAAACCAATAGGGCCAACCAATCGGGAACTGAAACCTATGAAAGCACAAGACAAAATCTTTCTTCTTTTTAACCTGATTATCCCCGATGTTTTGTCACAGCAATGGAAAGCAGACCAACACAGCAATCTGTGTTAATTCAACACAGGCATATACAGAACACTATTTTACACAGCTGCCAATGTTCTGGTGGAAATCTCTTTGGATAGTAAAAGTAATTAACCTATGCAAAAGCAGCAACATGATTTTCAAAATGTGTACTTCTAATTTGTAAATACGTTTTAAGTAAAAAGGAAAAAAAACACTAAAAAACCCACAAGCACAAATAAACCAACTTTAATAGATATTATTTTATATTTATATAGTGCCTTCTTCAAGAACCTTAAATGCTTTACAGACATTATTTCTAATTAATCCCCACAACAACCCTGTGAGGTAGGTATTACTCCCATTTTACGAGACAGGGAGACTGAAGCACAGAGAGGTTAAGTGACTTGCCCAAGGTCACACAGTTAAGTTCACTGAAGAGCCAGGACCTGAGCACCTTAGCCTCCCAGCTCCCAGCCAAACACCTCATGAGAGAATCTTTAATGAAAGTATCTTTAAAAGAAAGTATCAAGAGTAGTATGTTATGAAAATGAGGTCTTTCTACTGCCATCCAAGAAAGAAAACAACCTATATTGATGGTTAGAAGCCACAAGACCCATATAGTACAACATCTCCTTCCCTCCCCTTTCCTAAGCCTCCTGGCTCCTGTAATCGGTAAATTTCCATGACAGAAGCCATATGACTTAGAAGTGGGACTTAATTTAGAATATTTACTTTTAGTTAAGATAATTTATAGAAATCTTTATTCCAATATACAAAATGTGGGACAGCTATCCCAATAAACATGTACATAGTTATATAGCAAATAGCCCCATTTACAATTTTAACCTGCCCCTCACTTTAATCACAGCCAACCAACACACAACCTCACAATGCTTTCTAGATGGGTCACATTTTTTACTTACTAGATACCTGTATTTTTATTTCCCCAACCCTAACCCTATATATTTTAAAAGTATACTGCATTTCAGATAAGTGTCAAAACATTTTACCTAGATCCAGCTGCACTAAGAGTAAAATATAAATTTAGAACCATCACTCATAGTCCTTCCCATGATAAATCATACTATGAAACAGGGTGTAGATGTGAACAAAGTGTATGACTACCATGGAACTCAATACGAATATTAGAATTTGCTGTAACACGGAATTTAACTTGCTTTGCCTATATATTTTTTTTTTAAAGGCAAAAATGTACAAAACACAACATGGTATTTCAATGCTGTACCTTTATGCAAATGACTTCATCTATCTTAATACTCACTGTGGCCTAGCTGATGTTAAAACTCTGCTTCACTGTATCCTTTTTCATTACAATAATCTGTAAAAATACAACTTTAAATCCCACAACAATTCAGTTTAAACTCAATAAATACAAGCACTTCCACTCCTCTGACTTTCCCCACGTTCTTGGTTGTGATTCTCTGTGCAATGTTGGCAGGTCAGGCAGGCTATGTGTAATTTGTACAAAACACCTCCAACTAGGCTAAGAGAAGCTACCTTAAAAATGAATTTGACAAAATATTTTTGATATTTAGTATAAACACCAAATATCATAATTTTCTCTCAGCACATCTGTCTAAGCAGCCCAATTAGCTAAGTAACCCTGTTAAAGATCTGTGTATGGGACAAATAGGTGAAGTCATTTCCTGAGCTAAAAGATACGGATAATAAATGTTAATAGCAGCACAAGAAACATCCTTTTTTTGTTGTCAACAGTTTTAGTAAAATAACTTTAGAAAATTAAAAAAATCACTCTTTTTGATAAGAAAAATCCAATGCCTGATTGCTATTACTTTGAAAGTAATTTTCAATTATTTTCTGCAAGTTACATTCGGCTACTGTCAAACAACTTACTGATGCAAGAAAAAATATCAACTGCAATGGTTTATATACATTTTACATTACACATATTACTTCTTCAAACCCCCAGCAAAAAGAAAAACATAAATTTAAATTTCTGAACATTCTTTCAATCAATTTGTAAAGTCAGAGGGGGGAAAAAGGGACTTTTTTTTTTTTCGATTACTGGTATATCTAGTCAAAATGTAACCTTCAGAAGGTTTTTGGGGATACAATCCAGGCTGCTAGGATTATGATAAGTATATTATTTTTTTCCAAAGTTAAAAAACAAAAAGGCATTTGAAAATAACTGTGATGACATAAATTTTCCAAGCAAGGCTCAATTTGAAACATCAGAGTATTTAAGAATTCTAAAGACCAGTATTTCACCACTGCACCAAAATTTCTTTTAATCATTCCAACAACTATAGGGAAATTTTTAGTTTTTATTTTACTGAAATTAAAGCTGAGTAAAACAACTGACTTATAAACTATGACAAAAGAACAAATATTTAGCCAGAGATATCAGTTCCTCCTGAAAAAGAGTATTTACCTCCTCTCACTGCAATTTTTCTCAAGGTCTCTTAGTGATTTCAGATAGAATTTTAAATTCCCCTTAAAAATAGAAACAAACAAAAAGAGTACTTAAACTGACAAAACTAATAAAAATAGGCTAAAATTTACTGACAGAATCATGGGCACTTCATACAATACTTAAGACTCTACCAGTTTTAAGTAAAATAAATAAGGAAAAAATTATAATTACAAAGCCAGTCTTTCCCCTGGGGGAAACAAAAAGCCACTTTTGACCAATTGTTCCCTACATATACATATACTGTATATTATTATAAGCTTCTTCAGAGAAGCAAAACATATTTGTCTTCCTGACACTGGATTCTAGTATGTTAGGTTTTTACATCAGGAAGGCAACTGCAAGTGTTGGGCCCAAAAGTATTTCTGGTTTATGCTTGAAAAGACACTGAATATGTTTCTATACAAACTGACCCCGGGCATCCGTGCAGTGTGTTCAGAATCATCTCTTTACATCATCAATACAACCCAGCACATATTCCGACTCTTCCTACTGCACCCCTAAGGAATTCAAATTATCATTGGTGCAATTTATAAAGAGAAAATGCGCGCCAATAACTGGAAGGCTGTTTTACAAGAGGAGCTGGTATCTCTGATTTCATTTCCTTGTTGTATGGAACTGCACAGACAGCATGATACCTGAGCAAATAAATCAACTACCATGATAGGAAGGGCTTGTTAATCCATAGTCTTTGCTTTATTGTGTGCAAAGTACGCTACTGCCCCCTGAGCTTCCTGCATTTCTCTTTTCTTGAAAAATCAGTGCTTGATGCTTTCCAAAATAACCAGAGAAGAAATGAGGCAGAAAGTATCTCTTCATCACGGTCCTCCTCAGTCCCGAGACTGATAGAAAAGGATGTAACCAGACTCAGAGTTTTTTGAGATATCTGATGTCAACCCGTAGAATTCTTCAATAGCTTGTGCATCTATTTTCTGTGAGGCAAGATGTAAAGATTAATATACATATATATATATATATTTATATGATCTCTGGGCAACCAGAATGCCTTAAATTAAAGACTGACAATATCAAGCATTAGTGGGAACAAACTCTCCTACACAGCTGGTAGGTATATAAGATGGTACAACCACTTTGAAAAAATGTTAAACAATGCTTCTGAATATACAACTACCTTTTGATTCAGCAATTCTACCTCTAGGTGTAGGTTAAACACATGAAACACTAATTCCAATCATTTTAGACCTACGAAAGTGGCAATTTCCAATAGTCTAACCTAATGTAAAATCCAAGAAAACTGAGTGCATATAGCTAATAAAAGATGGATGATTGAAAGACTTTTGCTCATAATGGTGAATAATTAACAGAAGCCACATTTCTTACTTGGTATATTCATAGAGAAAAACAGAAAAATTACTACTACTATTTACTGCTACAGCAGCAATGAGGGGAATCTCACAACGTATGAATGAAGAAAGCCAGCCCAAAAGAAGGCTGTATAAATCCATTTATACTGCAACACAGGCAAAATTAATCATGATGATTTCTAGTCCAAAGACAGTAGTCGGTTCCAGGGGATACAGGGAAGAGGTGGAGAGAGCTGTGGGTACTGACCAAGGAGGAGGAATGGGGGAGCGTGCTAGTGTACTGAAAATATACTGCATCTTTATCTGGCTAGTGGGTGACAAGTATGTGTACTCACGCAAATAAAAATTCATCAAGTTGTTTAAAATTTTTGTACTTTATATATTTTATATAGCTCTCTGAAAGTAATGAAAGTTTTTTTGGATGCTAGCTCTATTAATGAAAGGTTCCCCTTGTTTATTCTAGTTATTAAAAGTTTTCCTTGTTTATTCTAGCTCTATTAGTGAAAGGTTTTCCTTGTTTATTGTAGTTTATTCTGGCTAGCCACCCAAGCACTGGGTTTGGACATTATGAAGTAAAAAGGTAAAATTAAACTACAACCTAAAGACCTGGACTTTGTCTACTATTCATCATCAGTCATACATGAATGAGAAACAGAAAGCAAACAGCAAACTTATATTCACAACTTTAAAGAAAATTAAGAAATTAAGAAACTACTTACTTCTACAATGTCATCATCAAATAATAACCAAAAATCATGACTCTTAACTATTGCAATATAATGTCCTCGATTGGGACCACTAAAACAAAAGAAGAAAAAAGAAGAGTTAATTTCTTACTATGCATATTTGTATTACTCTTTCATGCTCTAAATTTCATGTTCTACAGGGAAAATAAAACAGGTTAAAATATTCCTTACCTGTTCTCCCCACCCCAAAAGAGAAAGCTACACTGATTTGAAATGCCATTCCAATTTAGGATCAAATAATTAGTACAAGTTTCCCAAAACTTGGGAAAAAAGACAAATGCCCTGTTTTTAAATTATTAAGGGAATTCTATGTAGTCAATGAAGATTCTACGTTGCAAATGCAAGTTTTCATTATGTGATGCTCTTGTAGTCTGGAGATTTTCTGAGTTATTTTATAAATTAATAAATATAAATACATATCCATCCATGCAGAGAAGACAGGAAAACCATTGCTAGAAGAGAGAATAAAAATAAGACTGCACACCAAATTGGCTAATAAATAATAAATATGGTCAGTGGTAAAATCAGAAAAATGATCTATGAAGACTATTTCCAAAAGCTTTTTAAATGTTTTTCATAACCATTAATAAGATAAACATAACCAGTTAGTCTCAGAAATGATTAATTTTGTAAAATTTATTTAGGCAGCAGTATTTTACCAACAACCACCAAAAAACAACCAAACAAACAAAAAACAAAGAGATTTGAAAGTGTTAGAAACTCAAGACATAGTACCCTTAGAGTAATATTTAAATAATAGGACTAAAAATTAAGGCAATAATTTAATATATGAAAGTTTTAAGAAAAAACGTACATCTGAAAAATCCACTTTGAAATAAAACTTATCTTGAGACAGATAAAGAATGCCTAAGCTCTCAATTCACATCACTCATGAACTGCCTGAATGTGCGCCACTCTATTCACTATGGTGCCCCAGGGCGGCAATTACCTTCCACAGTGAACCACAACAGCAACAAGGTCGTACATTCGGTCAGGATTGGTTGCATCACCTGAGGTGTTGAACAGACGGAGTTCTAGAGGAAAAACTACCCGATAAGAAAGCTTTGCATATCGATGAAGCTGATCCATATATTTAAATCTCTTCAGATGTAGAGCTAGAATCATGGGCAGTTTTTTAACTTTCATCCTATTAAAAATAAAGATGAAAATTTCATAGAAAACACCTACCATGTCCTTAAGAGAACAATAAACTTTATGATATCCAATTAACAGATTAACTCATGGTCAGTTTTAATAGCCCAGACTGCCCAGTTTTGCATATTTCTATTATTTTTGTATTGGCAAAGCAACATTTGGAACATTTTAAGACCAGCCCCACCCTATCAATCATAAAGCCACATCACAGCTCATGCAATAAGGCTCCAATACAACTGGAATGGCACCAGTCCTTTATCAAGAAATCTGTGGTTGCTGAACACAGATTCTGCACACGATGCCCAGGAGGAGTACGAGAGGAAAAACAGATTCCTCGAAGCTGCCCATCCAAAATTCCTTTGGATGTGAATGTAGATTGCAACCCATTTGTCTTATTACTTTATATAATTAATGCAAGAAGAGATTGACAACAGGAGGATGAAACAAAAAAAGTATCAGAAACCATTCTGATGGTCAAAGGGTGTTTGCCAGAGATAAGCAAGAATTCCATATCAAGAATTGCAACTTGGCAACTACAAAGATCCTAAAGGAATGAAATAAGCTGGAAATGCAGAAGTTCAGTTTCTAATTGTGAAACACAGGTTATCCTTCACATTCTAATGCTCTTTGTTATGCCATCAAATGCTATTTTTCCCTGAGATCACCTTCATACTTCCACTTCATCTATAACAGCCTATTCTTCTTTCAAAGGTATAGCGCAAAACAGTACACCCTCTGGTACTAATGACTGCTCTCGATTCTCTACCAGGCTCACTTTCTGTATGTCAAGTTTCACGGTAAAACATTTAGGTGATTATGGATCTTTCTCTTCTTCTAGGATCTGAACTCTTGACAGCCAGAAACCATTTCTTTCATTTTTATTTTCCACTATCTAGCAACAAGCCTGGCACATGATGAATACTTGTGAAATGTTGCAAAACTAAATTTGATGAGGGTTCAGTGGAACAAAACATCCTCCATAATTAAATAAATGAAGTTTATAAGCCATTACCTCTAATGAAAGGAAAAGAATAAAGTCATTTTATAGCATTACATTAAATCTACATTCTACAAAGCATAAATGTGGCAGGTGACTTATTATTCCTAAAATATTTACTACTCAATTAGCCTGGCCTTGAAAATCAGTGGTCAAAATAAAAGTAAACATAACTCACCATTCCTTGAAACCACTCTAGCAGTATGAATTAAGATTCTTTATGAACTCTGTCTCATTTCTTTAATATAAATTAAACACACCATCTCAAATACAGTACTTGAGAGAAAACTTACTTCTATAACTATTTTACACTGTAAAAAAACCCTACCCATTGAACAAGAGGAAATGCTGAAGTAAATCAATAAACACCACAGAATATTATATAACTTCAAATAAGGCTGCTGAAAGTTTGTATGTGCCATGGGAAAATACACAAATAAATAAATATATTGGTATAAAAATTGACATACAATACTCAATCATATCTGTGATTAAACTGATGCAGTGTTGCCAAAACAAAATCTTCACAAAACAACAAAGTATGCTTTGATAATTCTACAGGAGTGTAGATTCACAAGAAATTTTCTCAGGATAAAATGAGTGTCACTCTAATAGATGGCAGTCAAGATGAAGAAGAGACAATGAACAGGGCCTGATGGTCAGGAGAAAGATGCTTTTAGAGACTGAACAAGGGCAGAAGAGGATATACCCAAAAGGAGAATAAAAAAGTCTAAATGGTAAAACATATCTGATCAGACAACACATGAAGACAATGAATGCTATTTGGCAGAGTCCCCCCAGAGGAAATCCACCAGCTACTACAAAACCAAACCCTCTGGGGATAAACAGGTATCAGAAATAAGTGTGAGCCCATGTTTTAAAGATGAGGCCAGCTTACAAGATCTCCCTCATATTAAAATGGTTCAGCAAGAAAAAGAGCAAATTCCTTGGCCTTGCATAAGGAGTATGAAATTTATTACTCTGCAGCAAAAGAAAGAGGAAAAAAATCAATACACCAAAGATCTTGGTTTTTCTTCTATTCAAATGCATAAAGAGAGGTTATATTAGGATACTATTGATAGCCATCAATTTTGTGGTTGCATTTTCTTTTGAGACAGGGTCCCACTGTGTAGCTTAGGCTGGCCTTGAACTCACTATGTAGCACAGGCTGACCTTAAACTTGCAGTGATCCGCCTGCCTCGGCTGCCTGAATGTTGGGATTACAGGCATGTGCCACCACATCTGGCACCATCATTCTTTTGTTTTTTGAGATAGGGTCTCGCTATGTAGTTCAGGCTGGCCTGGAACTCAAGCGAACCTCCTGCCTCTGCTCCCAAATGCTGGGATTACAGGTGTGTACCACCACGGCTGGCTCCGGCACCCTCATTTTTTTTTTTAAAGTTGTTTTAGAATGTACGATTTTTGAGGACGAGGGGTATAGCTTAGTGGTAGAGTGCATGGAAGGAAAGGGAAGAGAGGGAAGAAGGAAGGAAAGGGGGAAAAGAAGCAATTTTTATTTAAAGTTTGATTTAAGCATGATTTTAAAATCTTCCATTAGCTGGTTTAACAATTCATTTTCTATTTCAACTTATTAATTTTTTAAAGGGTATTTACGTACCTAAATAAATAACTAAGGTTTGGATAATTTTATAAAGTCAGACATTTTCTTGCTCTTACATCTTTAAAAATATAAGGTGCATTCAGTTTTCATTCTAACAGGTATTTACCTTCCTTGATATTATCTAATTACAGTTTAAAACTATAAAAAAGGAAGTATAAGAATGGAAAAAGACATCATATTAAGCATTTATCCTAAATATGTTGGTTATACTAGTATTAGACAAAGTAGACTTTAAAAGAAGGAATATTACCAAAAGGAAAAAGAGACACTTCATAAAATGATAACTGAAAGGACGTAACAATCTCAGAAGCTGCACTTCTAATGTGAAAGCCTCAAAATTTCATGAAATTAAGGAAATAAACTTATAATCAGAGCTGGAGTCTTCAATAGACTCTTTTCACTAACAAGAAGTCAGTAAGGATAGAAAAGCTATAAATCACCTAACTGCAGATTAAACTGACATTTATGGAACACAAACCCAAACTGCGGAATACACATTCTTCATGAGTACAATCAGAACATTCACCAAGTTGCTGGACAATAAAAGTAGACTCAATAAATTTCAAAAGATTGAAATCGTGGAATACATCCTCTGATAAAGACAAAAAAGAAACCTAGAAAATTTCCCAAAACATGAAAACTAAGCAACATCGTGCTAAGTAACCGACAGGATAAAAAAACCACAAGGAAAGTTACAATATTTTGCAATGGATGATAATGAAAATACAACCTCCCCAAAAGCTGACCTGGAGACAAAATCATGAGACAAAGTTACAACGGTGCTCCCTGGGGGCACAGGAAGGGAAGGAGGCCAGTAAGACCCCAGCAAGGCACAGCTGTGGCCTGATCCCATCCCACAGGAGTGAGAACCTGGCAAGATACTGGGATTCTGCACTGTCTTCAGCACCTGTCAGCCGGTGACCATGGACTCCAGGCTGAAAGAATGCCTAGAAACGCCCTTCGCCAGCAGCCCAAGGCAGAATCCTTGGAAGAGTAGTGAAAAGTGAAGACACACTGCACCCCAAAGGGCACAGAGGACACTGACCCTGACTGCAGCCACGATGCCTAGAATACCAGCCAATCAGCTGTGGGCATTGGTGTCTTGACTAGATTTGGGACGGGGGTGGAGGGGCAGGGGGGTGCAGAATGAAGGCTCAGGATTCCAGGAGTGTCTGATCTTTGAATTAAAGAAAAAAAAAAGCCAGAAAACATTTTTAAAGTAACATTTCTCATTTTTATAAACTGTGTGAACCAGGCAGAGGTTAGCAGATGATTTGGTCCAGAGGACACTAGTTTGCAAGCTCTGCCACACGTGAATTTAGTGTCTCAGCCATAAGCACTTAACTTATTAATATCCTCTTAGAGAAGTCTTAACCACACAGAAAAGCTGAGCAACTGGGCAGATATACAGTCCCATGGACCAAATCTTTTAAACTAACACACACAGGGATAAACTGTGGCACATTCACAGTAAAGGGGAGAGCGAGATTCTACGACCTGAGAGAAAGACACAAAGGTGACAAAGTGGGGTGTAAGCAATCAGAGTACATTCAGACCACAGGATCTGATCTCCAGCACAGGTCAGAAATGAGGGGCAGGTCACGGTGAGACTGAGGCCTGTGGAAGACCCTCCCATGTGGATGGACATAGTGTTCAGCAGTATCTGGAGATCCAGGCAAGGAGTCAGCCATCAAGCTGTAGAGGTGGAAGGAAGCCACTCCACTAACCAGAAATACAAGGTAGATTCAGGAGGACTCTAACAGGGCAAGGTGTGCAAGGGCGGCTCCCAGGAGTCAGATATGAATCTAGTTAGGAAAATGCAGCAAAGGGTAAACCCTTGATCCCAGGAACGGGCAGGTCTCGATCACTAAATTTAGTGCAGATATCCAGAAATGGACAGATGGCAATGACAACATGATATTGAGTCTCCTGGGCATTGTATGGGTCTTCTTCAGTGCCTGAATAAGGACAGGACTGTCTCAGAAGTGGGCTCAAGCACATATGGAAGAAAGGGGGAGTGAAGGGACAGAGAGACAGGAGAGATGTGAAGGCAAGGAACTCAGCTCCCAGCCCACTGTTACTAATCATCAGAGCCCACAGACAGGAGTGACAGAACAGTGTTCTTTAAAACCTCAGCCTCAGTAGCTGGGCATGGTGGCACACACCTGTAATCCCAGCACTTGAGAGGCTGAGGCAGGAGGATCACCTCGAGTTTGAGGCCAGCCTGGGCTACATAGTGAGTTCAAAGCCAGCCTCAACTATACAGTGAGATCCTCTCAAAAATAAAATAAAATAAAAGCTCAGCCTTAAACTCACCCCAGCACCTGGTGCACAGGCAAACCCCTGACACAAAAGCATCAGTCCTTCCTCTCCCCTAACTTAGGTGTGGACCTACCCATGGCATAAAGCATATGACTGATATATTCCCACTTCCCTGTTGGTGCCCCTCCTGAACTGTAACTGTGGTATGTACAGTTCAATAAGCATGCTACTCAAAAGGAGTTAATGTGTATATAAATTCTGGGAAAGGCTACATTAAAAAAGCTAAGGTTTTCTATTCTGTGAGTCTTCTCAAGAGTGTACAGTATAAAATATGAATATCTATGAGGAAACTTTATTGTATAGCAAATTCATGTGATCACACAATACTTTTGTGGCATACTGACTTCCAGAAATCAGTGTTCCCAGAAGGGATCTTTTTTGAAGAATTTTTAAAAAATATTTATACAAACATAGATATATGAGTGGCAGTATTACCAGTGCTTATTTTTATCATGGTTTAAAAGAAGGTAAAATAAAATTCACAAATTTTAGCTGTCAGTGTATAATACCATAGTGTTAAGTATACAAACACTATGGGAAAGCAGATCTTGGGAATTTAATCTTACAAAACTGAACCTCTGTACCCACTGAATAACTATTCCCCTCTTTTCTCCTTTCTCAGCTCCTGCCAACAACCACCTATTTTCTAAGAGCCTATTTTAGATAGCACATTGTAAGCAGAATCATATAGTATTCGTATTTTTTGTGACTGGTTTATTTAACTTAGTATGACCTCAAGGCTCACCCGTGCTGTAGCATACAACCCAGAGTGCCCTTCTTTACAAAGGCTGAATACTAGTCCACTGACTATATACACCACTGGTTCTTTATCCTGTCATCTGCAAATGGGCATTTGGCTTGCTTCCTCTTTTGCCTAGTGTGAGTAACACTGTAATGAACATGGGCCTCAAAATAATCTACTCAAGATCCTGACTTTGGTCCTTCTGGATTTATACTCACTAGAGGTGGGAATGCTGAATTGTGGGGTAATTATATTTTTTATTTTTTTGAAGATTCTCCTTAGTGTTTTCCACAGTAGCAGTAGCACTTTACGTTCCTACCAGCAGTGCACAAAGGTCCCACCAATTTCTCCACATTCTTGATAATTTTTTTATACAGTGGCCATTCTATCAGGAGTGAGGTGATAATACCATGGGGTTCTGATATGTGTTCCCTGAAAACTAGTGATGTGCACCTTTTCAATTGCTTGCTGGTCATTTGTTTACCTTCTTTGGAGAAATGTCTACTCAAGTCCTGTGTCCATTTTTAAACTGGGTTATTATTTTGCTGCTGCTGATTTGCAGTTTATATATTCGGTGTATTAGCCATTTAGGAAATACATGCTTTCTAAGTATTTTCTTCCATTCTGTAGGCTGCCTTTCACTGTCGCTTCCTTTGCTTTGCACAAGATTTAAGTTTGATGAAGTCCCACTTACCAATTTTTATTTATATTGCCCCTGCATTTGTTATCATCCCATTGCCAAATCCAATGTCATGTAGTGCTTTCCCTATCCTTCTTCTAAGCGTTTTGTAAGTCTCAGGTTTGACATGTAGGTCTTCAAACCATTCTAATTTCTGTACATGTTGTTAGGTAAGGGTCCAACTGCATCCTTCTGCATGTAGGTATCCAGTTTTGTTGAATTACTTTTCCTTCCTCTATTTTGTATTTTTGTCAAAGATCAGTTAACTGTATGTGAGTGGATTTATATGTGGACTCTCTATTTTGTATCACTAGTGTGTATGTCTTTAGGCTAGTACCATACTGTTTTAATTACTGTAGCACTATAATACATTTTGAAATCAAGAAGTATGGTGCCCCTGGCTCTGTTCTTCTTTCTCTTAAGATTTCTTTACCTATTCAAAGTTTTATGGTTCCATGTGAATTTTAGGACTTTTTCTGTTTCTGGGAGAAAAAAAAAAAAAAAAAAAGGTATTGAGGGGTTGGGGAGTGCAGTTTGAACCCAGGCCCTTCTTACTGAGCTACATCTCAGCCCTTTTGTTATTTTAAGGCAGGATCTCTCTAAATTGCCCAGGAGGAACTCCAACTTGCAATTCTCCTGCCTCAGCCTCCCAGAGTGACAGGATTACAGGCATGAACACACCATCATGTCCAGCTCTACCACTGAGCATTTGATGGACACTACAATGAATCAGATTGGTCTGGGGAGTATGGAGATTTTAACACTATTAAGGCTTCCATCTACAAATACAGGGTATCTTTTCATATTTGTATCTTAAGTTTTTCCAGCAATGTTTTCTATTTTCCAGTACACAAGTCTTCCACCTTGCTGGTTAAATTTATTCCTAAGTATTTTATTACTTTCGATACTACTATAAATAGGACTGTTTCCTTAATTGGCTTTTTTTCTTTGTGGTGCCGGGGATCGAACTCAGGGCCTTGTGCTTGTAAGGCAAGCACTCTAATGACTGAGCTAAATCCCCAGCCCCTTAATTTGCTTTTAAGGATTGTTCACTGTTAGTATATAGAAAAATGCAACTGACATTTGTGTGTTAGTTTTGTGTCCTGCAATTTTGCTGCATGTGTTTATTACTTTTCACAGGTGGCTGTGTGTAAATATACGTGATTTTACAAATATAGTAAGATCATGCCATCTGAGAGAAGAGAGAATTTTACTGATCCTTTTCAATTTCGACGTCTTTTATTTCATTTTCTTGACTAATTACTCTGGTTAGGATTTCAAATTTGACATTGAATGAAGTTGTGAGAGTGGACATCCTGGTCTTATTCCTTTTTTTTTTTTTTGGTGTCAGGGATCGAACTCAGGGCCTTATGCTTGCCAGGCAAGCACTCTAACCACTGAGCTAAGTCCCTAGCCCCTCTTATTCCTGATCTTAAAGGAAAAGCTTTCAGTTTTTTGCTAGTGATTATGAGTTATGTTTGCTGTGAGCTTTTCACATATGGTACTTAGTATGCTGAGGTAATTTCCTTCTATTTCTATTATGTTGAATGGTTTTTTTATCGTGAAAGTGTATTGAATTTTGTCAAATTCTTTTTTTGTATCCATTGGGACAATGTTTTTTAATCCTTCAGAGAGGTTGAAACCTTTTAAAGTCAAATTGACCTTTGTTTCTTTAGAAAGAACTATGAGCTACATAGTCAATGCCAGCTTATTCTGAGACTATAAACCATGAACTTTAGAGCTGAGAGGGACTTTAAAAGTAAACTAATCCACATTAGGCTCAAACAGATTATATGACACAATGGAATGTTATCAGAAGAGTGGATACTAGATCCTAGTGAGAAATAGATAATTTCTGTACAGTTATCTTTCTGAGAACTTGACCATAATCTACCCTACAGAAATACTCTTAAAAGTACCCCAAAATACATGAGGTATATGTATATATACGAAAGTGTTCATCAAAGCACTGTTTGTAACAGTGAAAAAAAAAAAATCCAAGCTGTTGGATTTAGAAGACTGGTAGTATAAAAAAATACTACACACCACCTCTAAAAGATGGTATAAAAGTGTATTTTCCTTGACATAGCCTGAATTTTTAAGTAAAACAGTTATAAAATTTCATAAAGTTTGATATCATCTTATGTGTACACATACATATGTGCACTTACAAAATCTAGGTATAAAAATGTCAAGAATGCTTTTATGGTGATTCATATTCATCTATTTTTTTCCAATTTCTTTACAAAAACTATATATACTTCATTTAACAAAACACACAGAATTGCCCAATATATTAAACTATCAAGGATATCTTCAAAACAAATAGCTCAACTTAATAGATACTTCTCAATTACTTGTGTACGATACTTGTGTAATCATTAGTCTATGTGAAGGGCAGATTTTGCTCACGGATGGGATCTACTCTGTGCAGTCGATAAAGTCGTAAATTGTATTCCTCTTAGCTGTATTTAGTCTTAGACTCTATCTTCCTTAATCGACAGTCTTAAGCACTTTCTACATCTGCAAGATAAATCTGTCAGCCCCCATACTTCTGATCAAACTTATCTGAGGTACCCATACTACATGCACTAATGGCATGAACCAATAAGGTATCAGTTCTGATTTACCTGTACCTATTACTGAATACAGCTCCTTTCCTAATAAATATATCTTTGTCCAAAACAGAGAATCACTTTAAAAAAATCTCAGCCTTTTCCCTTATGAATGATTCAGTTCAATCATTAGATTGAGCCAAATTAGATAGTTACCAGTGTGAACAGGAAAGAGAAGCCCAAGGCAACTGAGGGTGTCTTGTCTGAGAGACAGAGACAGAGACACAGACAGAGAAGCGAGCGAGCGAGCGAGCGAGAGAGAGAGAGAGAGAGAGAGAGAGGAACAGCAGATAGGGAAAGTGAGATTAGTTACAGGTGCACTGACCAAGTAAATGAATATCATGAGAGTAACAGAAGTGAAATTTTGCTGCCAGAGAAGGGAATTGCAAATACTAAAAAGGAGACGCTAGAATGAACTATATCTTGTCAGCTGTAACTAGAGCTATCACTGTGAATTCATGGCTTTCAATAAAGCTACAAAGATCATTAAATGGATAAGAGAAGTAAATACACATATGGGTATATTCAGACTGTTCATTAAGGGAGCTCAGGAATAATGACCTTTGAATAGTGATGAGTATACCTATATAAGGTCCTGGTGTCTAAACATCATTCTCCCCTAACAGGTTCCAGACGCCCTTGGAAAAATGAGCTTAGAACATCTAGTGCCAAAAAGTAAACAAATGCTCAAAAATAATGGGCATATCAAAAAGACATAGGTGTCAGCCTGAAGAGGGGTCCTACTGGCCAACCTGGAGATAACTAAAACATAAAAATAAATAAGAATGATAAAGGATTATAATCCATTGAATAAAAGAGGGATTCTTGGGTTCATAATGAGATTTAAAAAAATAAAGAAGAATGGGATACTGTATTTACAATCACAAAATACCTCTGACCAAGTAAGTAAATAACACAAGGGTAATACAAATTAAGCTACATGAGAAAAGTGCAGCTTAATGGTAGAGAACTCTGAGAAACATCACTGTTACCAAATGTTTAGCAGCACCAGTAATCGGATATGCAGAAGACTTAACATAGCCTAATACTATCCTTTAGAAAGGCCCACTTTCAAGGCTGGTCCTTAGATGGCATCTGAGAAGTTGGATTTGGGGAGTATTTCTACTATTCCTTAAATGATGAAAGGTATTTCACTGTGCCCAAATTGTTGGAACAAACAACATGGTTTATGCTGAACAACACCTGCTTCCATTCTGGGAGTTCAGAAATCGGTGAGAACAAAGCAGAGGGTGCCTATACGACTGCCCCCTAGTAAAAGTCTTGGCCAGTGAGTTTGTGAAGAGCTTCCCATGATGTCATTATGCTGGAGGAATTCAGTGTCTCATGTGAGCCTACTGGCAGTGGCTGTTGGAAGCTTGCCTGGCTTTCTCCCTTGCTGGGTGAGCTTTGTATCCTTTCCCAGTAATAAATCTTAGCTGTGAGCAAGACTATAAGCTCAGTACGGAGGGCTTCTAGGAAATCATTAAACATGGGTTTGAAATCATCAAACCCCAACACATGAGATATATCAAACTTATGAGCTACTTAACAGGATACAACGAGAAGAGCACAGTACCACTTTTTTAAGTTTCCTGTCCAAGATACAAATGCTGAATCTAATCAAGAGAAAACACAAGACAAATTCAAATGAAGGACATTCTACAAAACAACTAACTGGTGATTTTTATAAGAGTTGTGATCATAAAGGCAAGCAGACTAAGGAACCATTCCAACTTCAAGAGAACCAAAGAGACATGAATACTAAATATAACGTATGATTCTGGACTAGATTCTGCTTCTATGAAGGAATTAATGTTGTGATACCAGAATCAGACCTAAGATAACAATAGCACATCCTGTATTTCCTGATCTGGATAGGTAAGAGGATGTAGGAAAACTTATTAAGAAACATCTATTGAAGTGTCCAGGGGTCATGGACAAGCCTATCAGTAACGTAGTTTCAAAGGGTTTGGAAGGAAAAAACAACCCTGTTATTATTTGTGCGACTTCCCTGTGAGTTTGAAATTGTTTCAAAATAAAAAGTAAGGTAACAACAATGATGGTTTCTTTCTTGGACAACAAAACTGTATTTATATTATGAGGACATATGATATCCAAGGTAGGAATAGCAGAAACTTGGATGGGGTGAGGGGTACAACTTCCTCCCTCTTCCTCCTCACCAAGAAAAAGTCCACAAATAATTAGGAAAGTTTCAAAGCCAAACATTTCACCTGTACTGGTTTATGACTATTACACAATCATCAGGCCAGGCATGGTGGTGCACACCTATAATCCCAGCACTTGGGAGGCTGAGGCAAGGATTGCCTTGAGTTCAAGGCCAGCCTAGGCTACATGGTGAGCTCAAGGCCAGCCTGAACTACACAGCAAGACCCTGCCTCCAAAACAAAACAAAACAAAAAATCGCTAAATGTAGAAAATCCCCTGAGAGGACAGAATTTTGTAACAAAAGCACTGTGTGCAGTATCATTTATCTAGTCTTTTTTTGAGACAGGGGCTCGCTATGTAGTTCAGGCTGGCCTCGAAGACGAGATAATCCTGCTGCAGCCTCTCAAGTGCTGGGATTACAGGGGTGCACCACCACGCCACTTCATTTATCCAGTGATACTCAATGAGCCTTAACTCTTGGTGATAAAAATTAAGAATTTTTACTCAGTGTAACTTCTCACAAAATATTTTCAGCTAGAAAAGCCCAACTCCAACAAGCATGTCAAAGAATCACTGAGAGATTCAAGAGGCACTAAATTACCGTTTGTGTGCTTCCTGTTTGCTGCGACACTCTTCACAGTAATATTTATATTCACTGCACAGAGTTTCTGTGTTGCTAAAACCCCTGTGTAAAATTCAAAATAAGTTTATTTATATACACCAGAAGATCATGAATTTACTAAAAAAATTCTTTAAATTTCAAAATAAATAATCTACACATACCTTAAACAGTGAGTAATTGATGTGTTTTGTTCCACGTCAACAGAAAGGTCTAAAAAATCTTCATCTTTGCTGCTTATCTGTAAAAATAGGGAATCATCTATTGATTTCTTCATCTATTGATTTCTTGAAGTATTAGGAAAACATGGTTTCCTATCAAGAGAATTCAATGTATTCTAAATAATTATTTTTCTTCAAATTCAATAGAAAACTACTAGACTTGGAATACTGCATAAATTTATAAATCAGTTATCACATGATAGGTAAAACACCAAAACAAATATCTGATTCTCTTATGACAAAGGACAGTATGATGCAAAATTTCATTATTTTCCAAAATTTGAATGTTATTTCAAAGCATGAACAGATTGCACACATATACTGATTCTTAAAAAACAGACCAAGACTGAACAAGAATGCATATTGTTTTATCATGTAAGAAAATAATTTAGTACAAAATGCCAAATTACAATCTTTATTCATGACTTACCTTTATTTTTCCAAAAAAAATCTAATGCAAGATTTTCATTTATGAGTAAATCTTCTTGCAGAAATAATTATTATCTGATTATGTGAATGACAATAGAACAGAACTTCACACATACATTTCCCTAGCTGTTTCCTTCTGTGATTTACTCCCAAGGTGAGCATGCAGTAGGAGAAATGCCTGATTCAGTTACCCTCTGCCTTTCATCCACACTGACTACACATTGAGTTTATTACATGCTTTCCTGTTTCGCCATTGCATCAATGTTACAGGCTCAGTACTGTGACGTTTTGACTGATCACAGGCATCTCTATCTTCTATTTAGATAAATATCAGTAAACAGGACCACCGTACATACTATATTTTACAAATAGCTTAAGGCAGTTTCAAAAGTGATTTGACTGTTTAATTTCTACATTAAGCTAAGCTCACAGCCTAAACCCTCATACAAGGTGCCATTCTACCATACAACACAAGGTAGAGTAATACTACAAGATAAATGATCTGGGTATCAAAATGTAGAGTGAAAAAGAAAGAAGAGGCTGGGGCACAAGAATACACACCTGTAATCCTAGGTACTCAAGAGACCGTGGCAGGAAAATCACAATTTCAAGACCAGCCTTGACAACTCTGTGAGACATGGAAAACCCTGGGTTCAATTCCCAACACAACAAAGACAGGGTAGAGGGTGATTCAGAGACATGAAAGACTACATAATGTGTTCAGGGAAAAATAATTAGCCCAAGTTAGTAGGAAAGCTGACAGGGTAACAAAGGATAGTGCATCAAGAGGTAGGCTAGAGCACTGATAAAAGCCATATACGACAAACCAACGGCCAACATTACACTAAATGGTGAGAAATTAGAAGCTTTCACACTAAAATCTGGAACAAGACAAGGGTGCCCACTGTCACCACTATTATTCAACATAGTTCTAGAAACATTAGCCAGAGCAATTAGACAAGAGAAAGAAATAAAAGGAAAAAAAATAGGAAAGGAAGAAGTGAAACTTTCGCTATTTGCGGATGACATGATACTCTACATAGAAGACCCAAAAAACTCCACCAAAAAACTGCTGGATTTAATAACTAAATTCAGTTGTGTTGCTGGATACAAAGTCAACACCCAAAAATCAATAGCATTCCTATACACAAACAATACACCCACCAAAAAAGAAATAACAAAAGATATACTTTTCACAATTACACACAAAAAAATAAAATACTTAGGAATCTATCCAACAAAGGAAGTAAAAGATCTTTACATAGAAAACTAAAGCACTCTAAAAAAGGAAATTGAAAAGGATATCAAAAAATGGAAAGACATCCCATGCTCCTGGGTAGGAAGAACCAACATCGTGAAAATGGCTATACTTCCTAAACTACTATACAGATTCAATGCAATTCCAATCAAGATACCACTAACATACTTCAAAGAATTAGAAAAGACAATCATGAATTTCATCTGGAACCACA